>JBBPCX010068667.1:0-12029 GCA_037974365.1 Hydrocynus forskahlii
AGAGAGAGAGGGCTGACACGTTGACTGGTAGAAACCAATGTCTGTGTGTGGATGAACTCAGACTTCCTGCTTAAATACTCTGGACGTGAGTCATTTCCGGGACCGTTTGACGTCACGTGTTCTGGTGTGTGTGACACATAGCCAGTATAATCTCTATAGAAAAACACCACCAATAGAATGCGGCCGCACGTTCTCCATGACTAAGGTCACCGTGACCAGTGCCAAATGTCTAGACCCCACCAGGATTGTTCTGTGGAGCAGTAAAACAGACGCTGGAGAAAATACTTTTAGGATGACTTGGTGTGGCATTTGTAATGAAGAAATCACTATTCAGCATCACTGCCTGACTTCATTCAGGCTCTAGTGCCTGAATGCAGTCAAGCACACAAAAAATTCAAGAGAGTAGAGGCTGTTACTGCAACAAAGTAGAAGCAAATCCCTTTTTTAGTACCATCATTTTAGAAGAAACATTGGATGAGCAGGTAGTGAAAACCTCATAGCTCATTTTTTCTTGTCTTATTTTTCACTTGGATGATTTATGCAGCAACATGCAAGAGTCTTAGACGCCTGAGAAAATTATATTTAAAACCTGTTTATCTGAGCAGTTTATGCTTTTGAAAGCTACTGTTCTAATACAAATGCTACAGTAAATTAAGATCTTATGTCTGTCTGTGTGTTTGCTTAGTCATTGCCAAACCTCCTGATGGGAGCCCAGCATTATACTGTAGTTCATCAAATTCCTGGTTCAGCTCAATCAATATTTCATTAGATTAATTTAGGAGCTGCTGATGGAGTTTCACAAATCCAAGCAAAGGCTGGAGGAGCCGAGGTGAAATCTGGAACCGAACCCGTGTTCTACCCAGCTCACAAAACTTCAAGTACCTTTTTACAAACAAAAGAAATCTTGATATTATTTAATGCTTTCTTGTTTTTTGCATTTATTCTGATGTTAAGTCGCTCACTGCACAGATGAATGGGTTTAAACAGTTTGCACAGGAGCCCAAGACTTTTGCACATTTGCCAGATGTGCAAAAGACCAAATGGACCAGTCGAAATGGAGAATTGCTTGCATTACTTGTAACATTAACTTACTTTGACTTTAGGAATTTCCTCTTTTGTACTGAGACCATGTCAGAGATATGAGGATTTTATTATGATGAATTGTTTTAGGGAGTTGGACACGTTTCATTGTGTCGTTCGTATCTTTTTTTTTGCAAGAGTAGCCTGTTCTTTGCCACTACTGCCGCTGAGGTTGATTGGCGGGCTCTGATGCAGGATAAGGGCATTTAAATGATCAGAATCTCTTTGAGAAGGTTAACTGTGGTGCTTTCAGGTATTCTCATCCGTCCTCTCCTGGCGGCTGTAGAAGCTTTGAGCAGATGGGAAAATGGGGTTTCTAAGTGCTCCCCTCTGTCCATTATACCTCATGTTAGATCATGAGAAAGAGAGAGAGAGAGAGAGAATGAGTGTGTGTGTGTGTGTGTGTGTGTGAGAGAGAGAGAGAGAGAGAGAGGTACACATATGTATATGAGTACCAAATTCTGAAGGAGAATACACACCAATTAGCCGAACCATTAAAACCACTTCCTTAATATTGTGTAGTTTGCCATGGTGTCCTCAAATTAGCTCTGACTGTTGAGACATGTGCTGTGGTTTCTGGCACCAGGACATTAGCAGCAGATCCTTTAAGTCCTATAATTGGCAAGGTGGGGCTTCCATGGATCAGTTGGTTTGTTCAGCACATCCCACAGATGCTCAGTTGAGATCTGGGGAATTTGAAGGCCAAGTCAACACCTTGAACTCTTTATCATGTTCCTCAAACCATCCTGGAACAATTTTTGTACTGTTTTCCAACACATGAGATTCAAAAGCTGTTTTCACTACTGTACTATGAGACTAATACATGTAAATGACCTCTGATCTGATTGGCAGCCCTGCATTGTGTCTCATTCAGAGCATTCCAGGCTGAAACAGAGTTGTGGCAACCTGAAGGAGCCACACTGCTCCTGGCAGTGGATATTTGTAAAGGTACTGATTGGTACCACTTTAATACAAGATTATTCTTATAAAGGGTTTATAAAGGGTTTACATAGGATTTATAATCAGGTAGTTAATAACTAACAAATAAAAAGTTATAACAGTTGTGATACATTGATGCAGGCTCACTATTTGGCAAGATCTGGTGTTTTGATTGCCGGAGTTAACAAATGCCTGATGAAGCTGACAGTTAATGCAATTAGCAAGTTCAGAGATCTTGCCAAATAGTGAGCATAGATCAATATAAAAAAAAAGTCATAATTTTTTTACTTAAACTGCTTTTTAACTGTCCACAACCTAATTAACAAGCTATATATATATATATATATATATATATATACACATAAATGAATTCCATATATAGATGAGTTTCCATATATAGACTGTTAGGACTTAGTAACTTGTAAACAGTGTTTACATAATTCATACAACTCCTGTTTCAACAAAGTGAGAGTGTTTGGTTCTCCGTGATATGAGCTCTTTAATTAGACCAGCAGATCCCAGCTCTGGTCTTGAATTACGCCTGGTCATGTGCAATACTGTCCAAAAGTCTTAGCCACCTATGCAAATTGTTTGTAGCCATTTATTTCTGCAGTGGGTTTCTTTCTGCCAGCAAAAACATTACAATAAATCCAATAAGAAAACAGTCAAGAGTATAAAGATTTCATTTTTTTCCTAAGAAGTAGTTGATATTTTGGCTAAAAGAACACAGATTTGGTTCCAGATTTTGGCTCTGATCCTCCAGGTGTTTTGTGGATGTATACAATTCCAAAAGCAAAACACCTAATTCAATCTACTGAAGTAAAAATAGCCAACCCAGGTATTTGATGGAGCTACAGGTAATACTGGGCTTCCATGAGGAAAGAGGTCTGGAGATGGTTAAGTGAACAACTTTCCATACATAAACCCGCCATTTACTGTATAAATGTTATTTATTGTAATATAAGTGTCTTTTGTGCTAACTTAACACTACTGCCCAGTGAACAGTTTAAAAGATAATTTTCTCAGGTGCCTGAGACTTTTGCACTGTACTGCACATTTTAGAGTTACTCTTGCTTCCAACATACCAGATGCAACTAATCTTCTCATAAACAAGCCCTGAAACACTCTAAGGTTTTGGGCAGAAGATGCTCCAGGTCCATGGTTGGGATTTCCAGAAAGTCAGTTAGAGATACTAATGACAATCACAGAGAAACACAATGAGGTCAGACTCACAGAACTGGAGCGACAGGGGCGATGAGACATGAGTGACAAAAAAGAGAAAAGTTGCTAAGCAAACTTGTGGAAGAAAGGTGCTAAGCAAAAGGCGACTAGACAATGAAGCATGACAGAAATGAAGGATGTGGAGATTAAAGAGAGAGATCGAAGAGGAAAAGGAAAGAGGAATCCGAGAGATGTCTTGGAGGGCTTATTTTAAATCTGGGAATAAAACAGCTTCTGCACTGCTCCCACCTGCTGTAATGACTTGGAGAAAGGTTGGGTAAGAAAATGTAAAAATAAGTCTGAAGGCATGTCGCTCGCTCCCTCTCTCTCTCTCTCTCCTGGGTCGCTCCCCAGCGGCACACGAGGCTCCATGTCTCAACCCCACAGCACTGACAGCCTGGAGGAACACAAGCCTGCGAGTGCCACTCTCTCATTGGAGAACACACAGCAGTGTTTCACACACACACACACACACAGCACTGGCCAGCTAAAAATACAGAAGCCAACAGTGGCAGAATCTGTCCTCGCTTCAGCTGCTTCAGACTAGGGGCTCTGGGGGACGAGCCCCATTCGCTTTGGCTTGTTTCTCTCCCGTATGATGTAAGAAGAACAAAGAGTGAAAGCAAGACATTTGAGAGAAGAATACTCAGGCATTTTAAATGTCATGTAAATTTGTGCAATGACTAGTTTTCTCTATTGTCAGGGCGTGGTGGAGCTGTCTAATGTGCTGTCCACATCATTGCTGTGCATCATCTGGTTCCGTTTCTTTGGAAATTTGCAAATTTGTGACTACAAGTAGTAACATGCACTGAATGAACGTACTGAATTTATTCTGATCAAAATTTCAACAAGAATAAAATATATAACACCACATTTGTTGCTAAACGTAAAAAAAAAAATGAACAGACGTAATATTGTGTATATATTTAATTCATTTGAAAATGATGGACACATTTGAACAAAGTGTATTAAGGACATACTGTTTTTCAGTGCTCAGAATCATTTGTCATTAATTAATGTTATTGTGCAAGTGTTAACATCAGACAGCCCTAATTACGTCTGTTCATTTTTTTTGTGTGTGCAGCACTATGGACAGCTCCATGGCTCCCTGAAGCTATCGCTTTTCTGCATCAGTCTTTTTCAGAGACCAGCCCTAAATCTTGCTGCTGCGTCTTGCAGAAGATCTCAAGAGTCAATCAGGAGGTCTCTGACCCGATTTCGCACTATATTTACAGGTTCTCTTAAAAGTTTTTTGAGAAATGCAATTGAATAAACACTTTTTGTTCATTAAAGAACCACGTTTGAAAAAAAAATGTGAGTGTGAAATATTTAAAGAAACTTTACATCGTGTAAAAGATCTAGGTCAAATTAAGAGCTCCTTATACTAAGTGGAGGTTTTCACACTCACACATCTCATTTACAAAAATTGTTCTCTAAGAATCACTGAGTGAAAGGTGGTTCTTCTACAGTATTGCACACAAAAACCTTTTCGGCATCCTTTCTTTTCAAGTGTCTGTGCTGTCTCAGCATCTAAATAAACCCTTTGTGGCTCCTGTTAATTTGTTCAAACCCAATTTCAGACATGAATGGGATCTGGACTGATGGAATGAGTGAGTGGTTGAAATGAACTGTAATATTGTTTCTCTGCTACATTAACCTTTAAATAAATCATTTATCATACCAGTAAAAAACAAAAATGCTTAAGAAGCAAAATCTACAATCATCACAAGAAATGTAAAATAGCCCATTAACCACTTGAACATTGTTAACATTCCATTTTTAAACTTATTATCCAGTGAAGCTGCAAAATTACGATACTAATTACAAGCTTTGGTAAGGGAGTAGCCCCTGCGATCAGAAGGCTGTGGGTTCGAATCCCAGAACCGCTAGTGTCACCACACGCTGCTCCCCGGGCGCCCCTCACTGGTGGCAGCCCCCTGCTTCACTTGGTGAATGGGTTAAATGCGTAGAAAGAATTTCACACAGTTCACACTGTGTGCTGCGCTGTGGTGTGTTCACGTATCTTATATTATCTTATATTATCTAACATGGATCCAACCTGCAGGCCCCAACGCTTTAAGGTCGTAATCTATTATAAATCATATTGAAATTGACTGAAGCAAGTTATGAAACAGTTCTCTGCGACGTTAGCATCTGAGTAAACCCTTCATGGCTCAGAGGGACGTGCTGTTCTTGCTTCCAGCTGGCCAGGGAAAGGGCGAGCGGGGCGTGGAGACGCAGGAGGAGCGCCGCAGGCCCCCAGTGTTTTGCCCGTGTCCTCCTGCCTCTGTCTGCGTCTGCCCTCCCCGGCCCCAGCCCAGTCAATTAAATTCAGGCTTGTCAGATCAAACAGACTTCCATTTACTTTTGCACACATAACAACCCCCAGAAGAATGCAGAGAGGGTGGGGGCAGCGTGTTGACTTTTATGCTCGGTGAGGAGCGGATCAGGAGAAGAAAGCTGACATTTGAGGACAGGCCCACGATCCAGTGACGCATGCGCTGCCCGGTCCAGCCCTCGCAGCCGCTCCTGTTCAATCAGGAGAGTGCTCACTGAAGGTGTTTGATGTGCTTTTAGAGCCAGAGAACAGGCCAGCACTCCTTCTCCACTTAACAGAAGCACAGGCACGTACAGTTATACACCCACCTACACACACACACACACACACACACACACACACACACACACACACACACACAGCTAGCCTGGAAGACTACTGCTGCATGAACATTTGATGTATGCATCGCTGGATTCTCTTGTTTGTTCATACGCTTTCTCTCTTATCTCCGGCCATTGTGGCGGCGCTAAACATCTGGTGCTAACACTGCACGTGCTGTTCTATTCGAAAACAGCACAATCGTATTAGCCAATGGAGAACAGCACAATCTTATTTACCAATGACTTTAAATTTAACGCAAGGAAAATAATTGGATGCAGTTATCGCAAGTTGAATACGTTTCTCTATAATACCAGAGCATCTGTGATAACGGCTACTTAGCACTCCGGACACGACATAAAGCCACAGTCATAACTCGTGTTTTTAAATACACCGTTGGAAAAAAGCTGCACGTTGCACTGTGTGAACATTGCATGCCAAATGGCCAATACAAATGGTCCACAATGACTTGGAGTAAATTCTTATTACATTAATGGGGGATCCCATCCTAAATATGTTATTCGCCATTGTGCAGTTTTCCCTCGTGGAGCATTGCATCTTTAAGCCTTGTCAGTTTTGTATCATTTTTGTCTTCTCATCCATTACTGTTCTCTAAAGACAGTCAAGTCTTGCATCGTGCGACTACGTCCGTAATCTTTTCCGTTTTAAGCTTTCCCCTCTTTTCTTCTCTCCATGTGCCCTTATTAATGTGTCTGTTCCATGTGTGTGTTCTGGTCTTGGCCCTGCCTCCTCATTAGTGCCTCCACCGGTGTCTGGTTCCTGTCTCCTCTCCAGCCCAGGTGTGTCTCATTTGTTTAGTTAGTATATATAGCCCCTGTCTTCAGTCTATTTTTTGTTGGTTCTTGGTGTTTTTGGTCTGTGATTTTGGATGTTTTTCCTTAGTGTTGTTGCTCAGTTTCTCTTGCCCTTGGTGTCTTTGCTCAGTGATTTTGAACTGGTTTCTCTGCTCTGCTCTTTTTGCTCTGTGGTTTTTACCCGCTTGTGTGCATGTTTATGTATTTTACAACTCTGTCCCTATTTACTTTGTTTTGTTCTGTTTTTGTTAGTCTTCCTGTTTGTTCAGTGTCCTGCTTTTGTTTAATCTTGTTAATGAATGCCTGTTTGTGATTATGTCCTACTCTCCACATCTCCTCTTGACAGCATCGCTGGAAATCCCACCTCCCATGATGATAAAGAAAACAATGATGCAGCAGTTATGAAATATTTTAGTATCTATATAATATATCCTTATTTTGGGGGGATCGTATTTGTCAGTTTCATTTTAAATCACCAAGCTTGCTTCAGTTTTTATGATGATTGTTGAATATTTATATATATAAAAATGACATGGTGTTCAAGAACAGCAAACGTGTTTCTATGGGTAAAACTATTTTAAACATCTCTACTGTCTATCTTACGTCTTGGTATATACATAAACACCCTGTCCATCGCAGGTCAGACACACAAATAAACACACTCATGCACACACTCACACCTTGGAGCAATTTAGCATCTCCAGTTCACCTGACGTGAAAGTCTTCGGACTGTGGAGGAAACCAGAGCTCCTGGTGGAAACCCACGCAGACACATGAAGAACATGTAAACTCCTCATCGTGCCGCCGAGGCTCAGAAATGACCTAACAAAGTCATAAAAAAAACGCCATTGCTAAGTGTCAAGGAGAAACTAGTCCTTATAACACTTTACTAAATTGCAGCCTAATGCTTGGGAAAAGGAGAAAATGAAAAAAGCAAGCTGGAGGAGATTGTGTGAAAATCAACAGTTTCCACTTGATAAGAACAATCCAAACACCATTTGCGTTCCAGCTGAGGGCAGAAAAGCCGGGGGGGGGGCACCAATCAGACTCAGTAGAGGATGTCTTAAAAGCTAGATTAAGACTAAGAAGGAGGCCTTGATTTGTTCACTTTGTGATATTCGAATGAAAGTCGTCATCTCCGCACGTCTCTTGGAACCAGGATTAGAAATTCTTCGCGCAGCTCTCCGACTGCAGCAGCAGGCTTCTCCCCCCAGTTAATCAAGTTAAGTCTGCACAATCCAATAATATTAAAGCGCTCGCCAATTCCAAAAGAATGAAAACAATGGCCAGATTCTGTAAGAATTCACCATGACAAAGCACTGACAAAGCCCTGCTTCAAGTCTTAGCCTGTATTGCTTGTATGTCTTTGACAGTTCTGTTTGTCACTTCCTGGGACTTGGAGCTGCACATCAGTAAAAACAGCCCAATTTTAAACGTGGCTATGAATGTGAGTGCTTCTATCATCTGCCATCATCTAGGACTCTCCCGAGAAGCCACGCTTTAAAAACCGGGATTGGTAAAAAGCATTGAAATTGATGGCAGCTCTCTGCGTGTAAAGCGATCACACAAAAGATTCCCTCCATTACAGAGGCTTTTGTTAAACCGCACGCCATATCAAAATCTAATTAGGAACTTCATAACTTTGAGATCTGAAATTATACTAATACTGTGGCAGCATTTATTACACAATATCCTAATTAGCATCAAAAGTGATAAAGACGCACATAATGACTCCCATTACACAGATGAGAAGGGGGAATTTAGGTTCCTTTCAATTCCTCATTTTAATGAGAGCGATGCAGCCATGATGACGACTAAAGATGAGGGCGACCCAATTAACTCGGGATCATATACAGAAACACACCAAAACAGACAGAGCTCACATTTGCATGCGAGAGGGAAAAAAAATGTCAGGAATTCACATTATCTACATTCTTGTGTTAAGAAGGTAAAAGGCAGCAGACATGGAAGGCCATCTAAACCCTGGAAGTAGACCTTGAACAAAGAAGAGGTGTCTCTCCGCGTGGAGTATGCGAGGGTCCTGTTTGCCAAGATGTCCCACTTCTTCCTTGATCCTGACACACGGGGACGGTGGCGAGCGCGCCCGACACCAGGAGACGGCTCATTTCAGGCAAATGATCATCAAAGCGCTGACAGGGATCAGGTCAAATGCCTGCCTCGCGCTCCCACTCGCTACTCAGCATAGCATTCTGTCAGCACGTCAGAGAAACACGCATTAAGCGTGTCACGGGGGCCGACGTTTACACAGGACCCCCGACCGCAAAGGTGAAAGGTCCCTCTGATGTCACTGACAATCTCCCTTTAGTCTCCGAGGCGGCCCATCAGTGGAGACATTGGCAGGGCAGCCAGGGCCTGTGATGTGATCAAGACCGGACAGAATCGGTTGAAATGCCACAGCCAATGACTCTTGCTCATCTCACCCAGCTCTAACAGGGGGCAACACTTCTGACACTGAAAAGCTCCAGGAACATTATCATCAGCGCCCTGATGAAGAAGGAAATTAAAGATAATAAAGAGAGGGGATTCAAAGTGACTGTTGAAGAGAGCCCAACAGTCACCACCTGTCAGACGTTGGAAAGGCTCTGCAAACTCGAGTAGATGAAGAGAGGTTGAGTATCAGAATAAAGTGACTGTCCCTCACTCGACCTTATGAGTTCCTGCACCAGGAAGATGTCAGTGTTAGAAGAACTGCTCTCCCGAACCCTTTGAGCTCCAGCAGGAGGATCAGTTCAGAGAGGGACATCTTGGCAGACAGGACCCTCAGATACTCCACACAGGGAGACGCCTCTTCTTTGTTCGAGGTCTTCTTCCAGGGTTTAGATAGCTTTCAATGTCTTTTTCTTCTTAACACAAGAATGTAGATCATGTGCATTCCTGACATTTTTTCCTCTTGCATACATATGTGAGCTCTGTCTGTTTTGGTGCGTTTCTGTATATGATACCAAGTTAATTGGGCCGGCCTCATCTTTAGTTGTGGATGGTGGTGGCCTAGAGGGTAGGATACTTGCCTCTGGACCAAGAGGTCATGGGTTTGAATCCTACCTTCAACATGCCACTGTTGGGTTCCTGAGCAATTCTCATTTTAATGATACTAACATCCCCTGGATTGTACTTCTTCTCATGGTAACTTCATCCTACTAGAGGAGCCTGCGAGGTCCAGGGAATGTTCATATCGTTAAAATGAGGAGAAGCTTCTTCCCACTCTGAACTTCTTATCCTGAACCCACCCTTCACTTGGAGGATCAGCTCAGAGTGGGAAGAACTGCAGTTCATTGCTTCTTCTCACTTTAACGATACTAACATCCCCTGGACCTTGTGAGCTCCTCCAGCAGGATGAAGTTACCATGAGAGGAAGCACCTAAACCGCTTGCTTCTCTTTCCAGGTGCTGGGATGTCTTGGATCTCTCGCACCTCTGAGCTTGTATCATCCCTTTTCTTTAAACACGTTTCATTCAATTCACTTTCACAGGAGTGTTTTGCTTCTGTTGTGCATCTGATCTCTTCCTGATCGCATCCCGTTTTCTCAACTCAAGCTGTGAGCAAACTGTGAATTTGCAAAGCATCCAGCCGTCTTGGGAGAAACGATAAAGGCATCTGGAATTGAGGCTCCTCAGTGCTCAGTGGCTCTTCTCTGTTCTCTCTTCTCTTATTTCATGCGCTTCTGACTTCACAAGCACAGGGATTAAGCCTGGCGTGCCAAGGGGCCGGGGGATTAATGAGAATAAATAAACACACGCGACCATTGACTTTCTGTTCTAATATAAAACCAACAATGAGGAGATAATAAAGTCTGTGTCAGTGTCAGAAAGTCTACACTGCACCAGTAATCATGGATTTAACACTCGATGACTCTCAGATAAGGAAAGGAAAAATGCAAGCACATGAATTGTAAACACAACTTGAATGCATGTATGCCTAGAAGATGCCCTTTGGCTTCATGGCGGGTGGTCCCTTGATAGCATTGGATAATCAGTGGTCGTTCTGTTCTTTTCTCTCTCCGCTACCTCTGTTGCTTGATTGAGTCCGTAACAGGCAAAAAGTGGCAGGAATACACGCACACTCATTGCCTCAGTGCACTGCGGCTTATAGGAAAATCAGCCAGTCAATACGGGCAGTAAACAGGCACACCAGAGCAGTGACAGGCCATTTCTAATGCAGGCCATAAATGCCTGTGGTTAAGGAGGGGGCATTTGCAACTACGGCACAAACACAGAGCGACACTACTGACAAGCCTCTGCCAATAGACACAACCCGAGTCCCATCAACACATTGATCAACCAAAGTGGCTGAGGTACTGCACATTCTCCATATCAGCCCCGGCACTGGGTTAAATATACATCTGCTCACCGGAACACGGGCCACAGTGGAAGCGGAGCTGAATGAGCATGATTGCTATCGGGTAGCACTGCCAGGAAGCTAACAGGTAGAGTGAAGAAAATAGTCTATTGTAGCAGACAGTTATGGGCCATTTAAGAAACTGATTCACTGGAAACAAGAGGTTGCGGTGTTAGGAGATTAATTTGATGTCATGTCAGTTTGTGTGTGCGGACTCTGACCTAGCAGCAGAACCTCAGAGCAAACACTGCTATGTGATTATCTGCAAACAGCCCATTACTCTCGCTATCTGACCCCATCCCTGCTCGCCTTCGCAGTTCCTTTTATCTATCCGGCGCCATCGCCAGCTCCGAGTTCTGGCCGGCAGAGTTTTCGGTCTCCATTGCCTCCCAATCATACTGTCTTTACTTTGGCCACAGTCCATTGAAAAGCCATCTAAAGCCATAATCAATTACAACTGAATCAATAACACTCAGCTGGGGAGAGCAAAGGGTGACAGAGTGCTCATTGAGTTGTCAATCAGGCACTTACTCTTATCACCCGGTCCATTCTGTCCTGCTGCTAGACCCTCAGGACTGCTTCCGTTTTCAGCAGGGGGGCTAAGATGTTCCTCATATCTAAAGTATATGATTAAAAGCAATTGACTTCCAAGAAATATGTGTGCATTAAAGCTTTGTGAAGCAGATATTTACTGTGTCAAATGCAGCAGTGAATTATCTGATCACTTTTAACGTACAGCACACAGTAAAATCCAATACCTGTGCAAAAAGGGTTGTGTCCTGCTGTTAGACCCTCAGGACTGCTTCCGTTTCAGCGGGGGTTGTGTGTGTGTGTGTGTGTGTGTGTATGTGTGTGTGTGTGTGTATGTGTGTGTGTGTGTGTGTATGTGTGTATGTGTGTGTATGTGTGTGTGTGTGTGTGTGTGTGTGTATGTGTGTGTGTGTGTGTGTGTGTGTGTGTGT
>JBBPCX010068668.1:0-12026 GCA_037974365.1 Hydrocynus forskahlii
TGGAGTGGATTCTTTCGCGAAAGATTCAAGATTCAACAGCGCTGGGTGAACTAATTATTTATGTTAAATGTGGGGGGTCCAAACGAATGATTATGAAATGTGAGGGGGACACGTCCCCCTCAGAGTGAATGGCGGCAACGCCCATGCAAAGATGTAAAAAAAAGGGGTTTCCAAACAAAAATGTGTTCTGGATTGATGTATCCACTGAGCAATAATTCAGGTATAATTATCCCATGCTATACCATCCCATGCAGAAATCATCACTGACGTCTTAGCATTAAGCTCTATCACCTGACTGAATGTGCAGTCTTCAAAATCACATTTTGATCTGAAAGCTTATGCTTAAATGTAAATGGAACTTGCTTCTGAGACAAATACATGTAGTCAAGTTCTTACCTATTAATGAAAGCAAAATACACTATATGGACAAAAGTACACACCTCTAAATTACTGAATTCAAGTGGCCCCTTACTTCAAGTGAAGGACAATTTTAGTGTTTCAGCAGACCAAGACATGCTTCCAACTTTGTGGACACAGTTTGGGGAAGAACCTATTCTATACCAGCTTGACTGGCCACACAGTGTCCCGACCTCAAGCACCTTTAGGATGAACTGGAACGGAGACTGCGAGCCAGACCTTCTCATCCAACATCAGTGACCTCATAAATGCTCTACAAAATGAATGGGCTCAAATTCTTGAGCAAAGCCTTCCAAGAAGAGTGGAAGCTGTTATAGCTGCAAAGGGGGACCAACTCCATGTTAAAGTCTATGGATTTGAATGCATTAAAATCCCAGTTGGTGTAATGGTCAGATATCTCAACAGTTTTGTCCATATAGTGTCTTTTCTCACAATGTTGGTATCTTCAGTCCTGTTGTAGAAACATGTCAGGGGATGCTTGGCTGAAGATTTTGAAGTAGAAGATAGTTGTTGCTCTCCTTTCGGTTACCGTTCAGTTCCATATAAAATAGTATTTTAACCTTAAAAAGTTTCCAAACAGCCCTGATATTTTAAGTAAACTGTACTTTTAGAAGTAAGTTATTATATAGATGTTTTATTCTGTTGTCTCACTATTCAAAGAACTACACATTTTAAGTTGGCCTAAATGTTCTTTTTAACAGTGTATGAGTGGGTCAACTTTTGACTGGCACCTTCTTCATATAGTCTTCAAGAAAAAAATGCCAGTGTTTATGCTAACACTATGGTTATGCAAACCCTTGCTGTTGTTACAACACCTGAAGATACCTGGATTTGTACCTGATTTTTAGACTTGATATTTTTAGACTTGATATCAGACTGTAGTCACATGATTGACGAGTGAAGGGTAAAGTTAGTGAAACAGTCACAACTGTGAGCTTAGATGTTGACGTGCACTGTTCCTAAATGACTGATATTAGTGCAACAATGGTATTACAGCTTACAAAGTAAAATATATCACGTATTTAACAATGCACGTTTGTTACGTTTTCATTCTGTTTAAGCTACAATAGCAGTGTAAAAAAACAACAAAAAACACATGAAATCGGACCTGCTTGGTTGAACTGACCGGTCAAGAACTTGCATTTCTGGAAACCTACTTTGAAGTAGGATTTAAATCCATTTACAAATGTGGCTTAAATTCGATTGAAAAAAGGCCCATTTCCTGCGGCTTTTTCTGCCAGCCAAACTGCAGAACATCAGCCCTGCTCAAATAAGATGTACTGAAAAATTGAATTAAAGCTGCCTGCCTAAAACAGACAGGAAACATTAAAACTTTATTAGTGTTGATGGAAGAATTTTATTGCAAGCCAACTTGGAGTGTTTCTATTAGCCCATTCTTCATAAACCGTTCAGGTAAAAAGCAGTTGGAAAAAAAGATTTAGATAAGACTTGAGGGTAGGAAAGATGGATGATACAATGAACTAGTCATACTATATATTAACCACCCTTGGTTACTGCTTGAATAACTGAAGATAATTATACTGCACTCTTTGATGGACTTTGATGTCCTTTGAAAAAAGAATTGCTTATGGCCTCAATCAGGTATGAAAATGAAACATGGAAGCCTTTGCTCCTCTATGTATACACTGTACCCATATTAGACCGCATCAAAAATTGATGAGAGGAGAATTACTGGAATATACATAAGTAAAGACAGAAATGGAATAAAAAGTCAACGCTGTCTATTTGGGGGATGTAGAAACAGCATGAAGGAAAACAGTCTTTGAAGTAGCTCAACTTTTCACTTAGCCACCTTCAATTAGTTTGGCTAAGAATGTCTTTGGGCGTAAAGATAATTTTTAAACTATGTGTTAATGCTTGGAATAATCCCAGCCTGTGTTTGGTCAGACATGATGGTGTGACAGTGTTATTTAAGTTTTTTGGGGGGAATCATTTGGAAATGAAATTTGCATTCAGGTCGGCTAAATATCAAGCCAATTAGAAGAACAAGGAGCAAGACTGAGAGACTTTTGGTTAAAGATAGAGAAAGACAGGGAAAGTGTGAATGTGTGTGCATTGCTTCCTCGCAATGACTCACAATGGCCCCACTACTTCTGCCGTCTACCACACATATGCAAACACAAAACATTTCTTAATACGGAGCCCATACAACCCTGTGCTGGCAGAGCAACAAATGGTAAATCATCATCATATGGCAAAACCACTCCTTATATGGAAGTTGCCCAGTTTGTGTTGATGTTTGAGGTGTTAGACAATGCTGAGCTTTGTTTGGTGTTCCTGTGTCCCGCAGAACCAAAGTTACTGTAATTAAAAAAATAATAGTAAACACTACTGGGATTTTAAAAAGGCATCACAGTCAGAAAATGCCCATATTTCTTTCACTTTAGGTCTTAGAAACAAACAGAACAAACACAAGATCAGGAGAACTTTCAGGATAGTCTCCGCCCACAAGTGGGTGTGGCAAACCCGCAGAGGGAGGGGGGCCGGAGAGTGGCCGAGCGGAGAGTGGCCGAGCGGTGGCGCGCCGAGAGAGGGAGCAGAAAACAGCGAGCATGTAGGAGAACACACACCATTAAACACCAGTAGAACAAACTCCGTTTTTATTTGTTGAAATCAGATTTTACTAATACACTCTGAGATCTAAGTGTTAATGTTTGCTCGGTATTCCACTCATTCACAGTACATTCCCAGTGACTTCTCTAAATTAGACATTTGCTAGAAAACGTGACTGTCAGACCAACGTAAAGCCTTGAGCAGCCAGTGAACAGATGTTAAAGTGAGACGCAAACAATGCATTTTATTTGTTGATTTCATGCCCCATTCTGAAGAAAATGGCCTTGAAAGATGAAATACTGTTTAATTTCCATGGCTGCTCTGATTCCCTATTCATTCCATGTACTCTTTGTCTGTTTTGACAGTTGTAACAAAGGCTTCACAACCTGAATAAACTGTCTGAAGGAAGCAAAAAGGAAAGGAACAGTCAACATCAATGTATTAAACTCTTAAATACCAAATTAAGACACTTTTAAATTAAACACACTTAAAAATGAAAAGGTTTCTAAATGGGTCTTGGTCTGGACCTTTGATTGGTACATTAGACCCAAACGTGAATTTGTGTTAATGCTAACATGGCACTGTTATCAATGCTAACATGGCACTGTTAGCTGTCGTGACAACTAATGTCAGCAGATGACATAAGTGTTTAACATTATGTCAATGTTATTCAGCAGAGTAAAGTCATTCCAATATGTTTAATTTAATATGTTTCATTCATGTAAAACTGTATCAAGTCATTTAAAGCACTTCAGTATTTTGCAGTATTTTAGATTTAAAAGTGTAACAATGCACCATGACATCATAATATCACAAATATAAAAAGGAGACAATGTATGATTGAGAATGGATGGTCACAAAAGTTTGTGTCAAGTTCAGGAGTGTGAGTCGAGCCTGGAGTCTTCAGCAGAGGATTTAGTTTAGTCTCAATATTAGCTTTAGGCATTGCTAGTAAAACCCTCAGAAAATCTAACAGGATTGAAATGCCTTTAATGACACACTATCATTAAAACAGCCTTCAGACTGAAAGAACAAAAAACATTTACAATAAAAAGTTCAAAGACAGTTTTAAAACTTGGCTGGCTTGTAGCTTCCATTGCAGGTTTGCTAGCTGGCTAAAATAAAAAACTGTCAATTTAGAGGATAAGTAAGTTGGAGAGGACTGTAATTCTGTAAACATAACTGTGAAGCTTCAGTTATGTTTATTCTGCTTATCTGACCGAAGTTGTTTCTGTGATCGTATATAGCATAGGGTTCATAGCACAGAGTATTTTCTGGAAAGTTTTTTTACTTTGACTTTGTATTTATATTATATTTTATATTGTTCTGTCTTTGTGTCTCTGTGTATCTGTGCAGTCATTGCATAAGCATTTTTGTACTTTAAAGGGCATTTGCATGTAATGCAATTTTTAAAAGCTCTGTAGTGGTTATTATTATTATTACATATTTTTTAATCACACTAACTTTGGTTCTGCATGACACAGGAACACCAAACAAAGCACAGCATGACATCTGACACCTTGAGCATCAACACAAACTGGGGAAAATTCGATATAAGGAACTGTTTTGCCATATGATGGCAATTTACCCTTTTGCAGGACCTTCCACACTAGCAAAGAGCAGGGAGCAAAATGCTTTTGAATAGTGGCTAAGTTGCTAATTGGAGATTGGTGTATATTTACCCCCCACCCCAAAACCTGGCAGTTGCTCATTTCCACACCCCCAAAGAGTAGAGCTCTGGCCAATCTGTCTGCCTGTCTGCTCGAGAGAAGGTGGGAGTTTGCTGGCACCATCAGAGCATCAAAGGTAATCAAGTTTACAGCTCAAGCAGATGAAGCCTGAAGACTCTGTTAACTTTGGGCTCTGGCTCTGATGGTGAGCCCATTTAGTCCAGGCCAACAGAGATGCCATTGGACAGGCGGAGAGGCAGTCGATCTTAACAACCTCTGAAGTATGTTTTTAGCACCTAGTGGCTGCTGAAACTGCAGGGATGTTAGGTGTCATATTGACTGTTTATAGGCGTTTTGTTTTAAAAGAGTGGCATTTAAGACCCAAGCTGATTACCTAGAAAGGGGAAGTGGTAATAACTGCATGAATTGTGTAAAAGATGCCACTAATAGTGGCAAAGTCCATGTTTGTCCAATTATCTTACTTTTGTATGGCTGGACACTCCTTACAGAACCCTGACAAATCTTCCATTCAATGTATTAAGAAACTGACTAAGAGAAACTTCACCTAAAAGTGTATCAGATTACTTCAGATAAATAATAATGACCAGATCAATAGTAGTAATCAGATAAATAATAATTGTCCAAAATGATGTTGCTGCAGTTGCTCCTTCAGTGAGATTTATGTAATGTTGTGTAGAGCATGTTCAGTCTTTCAATAGTAACTACAAAATAGCATATTTGTGCTGTGAGCATGGGTAGGTCAACTGAATAACATTTTAAAGCATGGTAAGGTCACATGGTACTGTCAACTATTGTGTTTTCCTCATCCAGTGACACTGCAAACATTCCTTCACCAGGAACTGCAGGTTTGAAAGCAAGCAACACTCCATGAATTATTCTAAAAACGAACTCCTGTGAATCTACTGAGAAAAATGAAAGAAAGAAAGAAATGAAAGAAAGAAAACATGAGCTTAAGTTATTGCGGTGGGTAGGATTGAAATCCGGTGAGCCTGGAAAAGTCATAAAACACTCAAATATTTCCACAGGGGCCAAAATGCGGTCCCATTGCATATACATCAATAATTTAATGTGCGGTATATAACGCTAAGCTGTCCATCGAGGTGGAGGGTCTATGCGATATGAATTTCATACAACAGCTAGCATAAATACAAAAAACTCATTGAACTATACATTCCCAAAGTGCACATTTCCAAGAATGGATAAACATGAATTATTGGAAGATATTCTATTTCTGACAAACATATATACTTTTGTATACTTTGGATCCAGGCCTGCTGCTGTGCTCAATGTAATTACCCCATAGGCATGATTCACTTTAGTGCTGTAAATGTTTATCACCCACACATTTGAAGCCTATAATGTGATGTGTGCCCTTTTATAATATAATACTAATATAATACTGTCCAGTGCATTAACACACTCGAGCAGTCACAAATTACTGACTAGTTGCAGCAGCCAAACTTCCACTGGCTAAGTCATGCAAAGTTTATTCATCACATGCAGTTTTGTAAGGTGTGAAAATTTAAATGTAAAATCTGATGTTTTCGGTTCATTGACAATATATTATTGCTGTAATAACAAAATCTCATCTCCGAAATGGTAACTGGATAATAGCACATAAACAGGGGATGACATGAGTGGTACGCGTAGAGGTAAGCGTACCTACTTTGTGACTTCATACTGCGCGCAACCCGCCCCCCCCCCAAAAAAAACAAAAAACAATGGAAATGATTTCCACTAATAGCTACAACGTGTGCAGATTTATAAATTAAAAAAATCTCTCATAAAAACATTCAATCAGTCTTGATAACCTACAAAAAACAGCATGATCTTTTGACTGCCCACTACAAAAAACACATGCCTACGTGCTGCCCCTTTGCACACCAGTGTGCATTTCAAACTACTTGAGAAGAACAAATGTGTGAAAATGACTCTTGGGGAAGGGAGCACAAAGCTGAATCATGCTTTATTCTGTGAGAAAATGGCTGAGCACACAATTGTGTGCTTTGTAAAGATCTTGCTTTTGTCAGAACCATTCTCACGTTACCCATAGCCCAAAGAAAGAGAAAGCAAAAGAAAACTGCTGCAAGAGCAGCGGTGGTTATGAGCTTCAGGCTGCTAGCCCAATGACTGCAGCTGTGCTAGCTGGGGAATGGGTTCTTAATGGGTTTCAACTTTTTCCTCCTCATAGTTTTCAGACCATTATCTTCCTTCCAATCGTATGGCCAGCAGTGGTGGACATGATGGTCTCCTCAGCTCCCTTTGTGTTGAGACTCATTATAGCCCTATATAAAGCATCAGAGCCATACAGATTCTTAGTTTTTTGGCCAAACAGAGAGAATCAAACCCAGCTCGCACAGCCCACGGTGCAGCACTGTGCAGTGCACTAAAACAGTAACTCTCAACCTTGGGGTGTGAGATACACTGTTTGTTTGGCACCTTTATTTTAAGAGTGAAAGTGCATAAATATTACATGGTCAGTGGCTAACTGCGTCACTACTAAGCATACAAGAAGTAGACACATTGCTTCATTTAATGTTTAACGTTTACGTTTACAGCATTTACGGCATGTGACGGAATGAGGTGCACAAGTGCTGGTGGCTGCTTGCAAATCCCAAAAGTTTCTTGGCTTGTACATCCTACCAAAAACCTTTAATTGAATGCAGAACCTTTGCATTTAGTGGGGGTTGTTTAAACTTCAGAAAGGCTCCTTTTGCTTTAATGTCATGATAACAGTGGTTCCTTGAATGAGTTTACTAAAAGATCCTTTTGAGAACCAAAAGCGGCATTTCTTCTCTCACATTTACATAATTTGACAGATGCTTTTATTCAAAGTGACTTACCCAAAGACTTGCCTAAAGACTTTTATCGGTGTAGTGTGGTGTCCCCCAGGGGAGAAATCGAACCCTACTCTCCTGCTTGAAAGGCATGAATGTTACCTACCACAGAACGCCAGCAAGCACAAAGGTTCTCCAAGGGCTCTCCTAATAACTCTTTAGGCATTTTTATTTTTAAGATTATTATTGTGTACGTATAATTCCAATTATAACCAAAACAGATGTGTTTTACTTTTTATTACTGGTATGCTCTCCTATGTGTGGTTGCCATCAGAGGTCCACATAATATATATATTAATCAATGATGTAATGAGAGGGCATTTAAGATACACAAACTCAGTGCTTTGGTGCAAATGCTCACCTGATGGGAAAGCTGCATGAATATTGGTGTAGAATAGAAAACACTTAGGTGACACTCACCTGTTTTCCTTTATATTAGAAATCCAGACTGGACTGATGTACATCAAAAGAAGTCATAATAAGAAAAACCTAACTGTTAGCATAAACATAACATGCTATAACCCAACACTGTACTGATTATTGACAACTATGTTTACAATAACTGATGAACTATAAAGACTATTGAATAAAGGCTAAAGGAGCCAGTAATGACATGAGACGCAAACTTGTCCAGCCCAATTGTCAGTTCATCAGTCTATAAAAAATTGCAAATTTGATTCTACCAAATCAAAAGTCTTATAAATTAAAAAGAACATTAAACTGTTGGAGATACCCAGTTTGTTATTACGTGTTAAGCTTTCTTCTGTCAAGGTGGAGAACCTCTGAAGATAGAGCAAGGCAAATCTGTAGAGTGTGATTTGTCCATAATGCTCATTTTATTGTTCTCTGTCTCAGAAGAAAACATACATTTCCATCACCTACTGTATATTCTTTGCAGCACTAAAAATAAGTGACATTTCCTTTTTTGGGGGGAATGACAGGCATAATTGTGTTGGGTTTTCTGTTGCTCACTGTGCAAAACAAGTAAATTTAATTTATTCTTGACAGTTGTAGTGTAACTAGGAAAACATTATGCTCTAGGAGTCACTGGAGTGTGGACTACTGCAAACACGCTGCCCTAATCTATTTTAATCATGTCCAATATGAATTAATCAAGGACGTATAGCTGACCACTGTAGTTCCATGCCCACCCTTAATGCTACCTTTTTGTTTGAAAGCCATGTTTGATATTAGTGTATCTGCACCAGCCAGTGAGGTGGCTTAAAACAAAGGGTTTTGTCTGAATGCCTGATTAATGAAAATTTTGATAAGAAATCCCACTTACTTAAAATGAGGCGCATTGAATAAATAAATTAATAAACTGCGTTGCTAATCTCCATGCAGACAGGAAGAAAGTTAATTAGATTTTTGGTCATTAAGGGAGGCTCCGATTCTTTTCATTTAGGTTTTGTCAGTTCTTACATCTTGGTAATTTC
Organism: Hydrocynus forskahlii; assembly: GCA_037974365.1. Lineage (NCBI taxonomy): Eukaryota > Metazoa > Chordata > Actinopteri > Characiformes > Alestidae > Hydrocynus > Hydrocynus forskahlii. The sequence continues at coordinate 8,956 of JBBPCX010068668.1, forward strand.
CCCCAAAAGACTCACTGACTTGGCAATAAACAACCCTAGTCCAATTGGCCTAGAACTGGCCTAAATACCATGTTCGTCCCAGAGTTTCAGTGTTTAGAGGTCTATATAGACTATATGGACAAAAACATTGGGATCCCAGACCATTACACCAAAAGAGACTTTAATGACACTGCATTCAAATACATAGATTTTAAAAAGGACTTGGTCCCCCTTTGCAGCTATAACAGCTTCAACTCTTGTTAGAAGGCTTTCCACAAGATTTTGAAGTTCCTGTGGGAATTTGTGTCCCTTCATTCTGTAGAGCATTTGTGAGGTCATCCAACTGATGTTGGACGAGAAGGCCTGACTCGCAATATCTGTTCCAGTTCATCCCTAAGGTTGGATGGGGTTAAGGGCTCTGTGCGGACTAGTCAAGTTTTTCCTCCACAAACTCATCCAGCCATGTCTTTATGGACCTTGCTTTGTGCACTCATGCACATGTCATGCTGCAATAGAAAATGGCCCTCCCTAAACTGTGACCATAAAGTTTGAAGCATGGCGTTGCTCAAAATGTCTTGATATGCTGAAGCATTAAGATTGAACTTAACCGGAAATAAGGGGCCCAACCCAAACTCTGAAAACAGCTGTGTCCCAATACTTTGGGTCTATCTAGTGTATCTTCTCTGGGCTAGTCAAGAGTCAAGAGGAACTTGCCATCCTATCCCTATACAAGCAGTAGAACCAAAAAACCTTCCTCCAGAACCTCGGTGCAAAAACACAAGGCATGGCCTGTGTTTCTAGCTCTTAAAAAGGGTGTAATTAAAGAATGCATGTGGTAAACACACTGCATTGTAATACAGCTAATGCACAACAGTGTAAAACTGGGTTCAAATCTCAACAATAAAAACAATACAGTGAATACATAGGACAAGGCATTACAGAACACAGTAAAATATATGAAAGTGAGATAAATATGGTCAAGCTTGAATGGATTAAACCTTAATAAAGGTTAATAAATACAAGCATTTAGTGTTGCCTTGTAATGAACATTTCAGTGTTTTTATTCAAAATGTTCTATGATTAAATGGTTAAGTTAAAAAAATCATTCAGAGTGGTTTCATGTGAAATGCTTAATTCTAGAGAAAATTACAGGGCCGGCACTGTTCAGAGCAGTGGTGAGCCCTAGAAGGCTTTACATGAAATGGTTATGAAAACGTTGCCTGGTGCCAGTGACATTTTATTCCGATAGCTTTTAGAAAAGGTTTGGGCCTGAAACATGTATATTTTATATCCTTTCAGGGTAATGAGGTTCCTGCAATGCCCTATAGAATATTTTTCTATCTAGACTTACCATTAATTTATAAAGATAAAAGTCACAGTACATTCAAGTACATGCAAGTACTTTCACTGGTCATTTTGAACAGTAAATAAGTAAGCTAGGCCTCTTGTTATTGTTTATTCATTTCTTCTTCCCTATATTCTCTGAATTAAAAAATAAAATGGGCACTTATACTCCATGCCTCCCTTAGTTTTATCTTAATCTCTGACTTTTCTTCGACAGGAGTTGTTTAGGTGTGTCACCTAGCTGGCATTAACTTGGCTGAATAGCAGATGTTGATTTAAGTTGAGCATTTTAGTTGAAGAACACAACTTGAACACTGATGTATGTCCCTCTGGATAAGAGCGTCTGTTAAATGCTGTAAATGTAAGCTTCTCTCTGAATGGCTTTGCTTATATTAGATAGAATTTACTTGTATGTGACAAATGCTCATATCTAGAGTAACAAATAATGGAATAATGGTGCAGATGTTGACAAATGTATCATCCCCAAGGGTTCAATTTATTAATTGTTTCTAAAAATCTTGTTTTACTTAGACAGGTAAAACACATGATAGGAAGAGGAACATTTAAAACTTTCTGTTTTTGCCATGACATATATCACACACCCAATTGCCCTTTTCTTGTTACTCTGTTGACATAATTCAAAAACCCATTTTCATAGTGATCTGAATTGTGGGGTTATTTTAAGGTGCATCCAGCACTAAAGGCAGCATGGAACTACTTTAATACAGCAGTAACCACAGCAGCACTTGGAAAGCACCAATTCCTTATCAGATTTTACAGAGTTAAACAAGACAATGAGTCAAAATGATAAAGAGAGATATACAGATATAACGACATACATAGATGCATTTCACTTGGCAATAAAGTGTTAACTACAGAGATAAAAAAGCAGATTTTCTCAGGGGAGAGAGATTTTCCATCTGGCGTTTTACTGTGATGGAAGGTTGAAGTTGGGGTCTGCATAGTGTGAAAGGAACGCTTCCAAAAGACAAGCTGAGATTTTCCAAGCTTTCTTCCCTCCAATGTTTACAGCCAGCATCAAATAGAACAGGGAGATGGCAGAATGGGAGAAGCCTTGTAGGGGCCATGCAGACACAAACCTCTTGAGTGAAAAGCAATCTTGCAAGAGTGGTACATTACAGATGACCCCTGCTCCTTTCAGATACATGGAATAAAGCTTCATAGCCTCTGAAACCCAACTCCTGCATCTGTCGCCTTTCTGAAATCCCTTGCTTCCAAAGAGCAAATGGATTGATCTGTGTGTATTTGGAACTCTAGGGGCCTATTTTTGTGATCATAATGCAAGCCTCAAAATTAGACAGGAACTCATGGCACTATTGAGAAAACTCTTTACACCACCTTTACAACCAAACGCTGCAACACACAAACAAATCAATTCCTCTCATTCCCTTTGAAATCCCAGTGTAGCAATAACCAATCAGATCAGATCTTCTTAATTCCTCAAAAAACCCAGTTCAGTGATATCCAAGCAAATCAGTTCCTCTCATTTCCTTTAAACTCAAATGCAGTACTGTCCAAACAAATCCAAGCAAAACAGATATATATATATATATATATATATATATATATATAAATGCTGTGCAACAATTAAAATTTTAATCTTGATTAACCGGCAGGTTTTCTGCGATTAATCGTATTGTTATACAAAAAATAAAATAGATAATTCAAATGTAGTGGATTGTGCACTTTTATTCTATATATCTATATATGTATATACATATATATAT
>JBBPCX010068669.1:0-12023 GCA_037974365.1 Hydrocynus forskahlii
ATGGCTAAACACTCACATTTCTGGTGATAAATGGTATCTTAATATCTGATTAATTCATCCTTATGAATGGGAACGGATGTAATCAGCTAGCTGGTCTAAATGCTAACCAATTCTGTCTAGACAGCCCTTGGACAGCTAATCGCTTCTGGATATATAATGGTTATTTTATATTATATTATACAGTCTTAGAAGTGTATGGTACAGCTGCTGTGTCAGCAGAACCCTTTACAAGAGTCAAAGTCCTGTGTTTTCTATAGCACTTTATCTTCGCTGCGTGCAGAGACACCGTTCAAAAAGATTCACAGAGTCAAATTTCTCTTCAGACCGCAGGCAGTACCCAAGGGGTCTCCAGAGAGTCAAATATTAAGATTTGGACCATGAAGATTTATTTTCCATCTCCTAACAAAAACTATGATAATCAACTGGTGTGAGACCAAGTTGTTTACTGAATGATGGGAGAGAGAAGGCAGAGTCAAACAAATACCCAAGAGAAAACAGCTCAGAGTTGTGCTCCTTCTTATGTATGAACATACATGATGTAAAAGAACAATGCATTCAGATTGCTGCATACACAACAAGAATCATAGCACAGTATAGAATCTACCAAATATTTTTTACAATTAAATCATTTGGTGATCAACCTACAAAAATGGATATGAATTGTCCTCAACTAATCATTGCTTGTTCAAAAAATCCTATTTTAGTAAGTCCTTTTTTTAAACTGAGTATTTTAGTTTAGTTACTTAGTTAACAACGACAGGTCTACAAGAATACAAGTTGTGAAGGGCTGGAGTGCAGAGTTTGATGATTACAACAGACCTAACTAAATCCTAAAGATTACAACTAAACCTTGTCATTACCTGACAGTATTGTATGAATAAGGTAAGATAAGATAAGATAACACTTTATTAGTCCCACAAGTGGGAAAGTTGCACTGTTACAGCAGAAAGAAGAAAATTCTTAACATTCCTAACAGAAAAGATCTTAACATATATATACGATACATATGTATGTATGTATGAACACATATGGATATATATATACAATTTGGATATATATACACAATGTTGATTCGTATCGCACTAACATAGGGGGGAGTGACATGGCAAAACAATACTATCAAGATTATTTGAGAAACTTATACAATACATGATGAGACACAATATTGATTTTTTTACACAATACTGATTAGTTGGAATGGACAAAAAGCATTTAAACAAAACCACTAATAAAGATTGTTTTAATTCAATATTTTGCACACTACCTAACCAAAGAAAATTTATACTGTCTTGCTGACTAATCATAGACGGTCATTGTTCTTCAGAATTAACTCAGCATATTGTGACATACTGTGACATAATGTAGCACGTTGTGATACTATTTTTATCTCGTCTGCCCAGTTCCATACTGATGGTTCGATGACACCGAAAAGTCTGTGAAACAAGCACTTGAGAAATATGACTTGTGAAATGTTATTTAGAAGGTAAATGACAAGCATGGGGCAGAGGCTGATTACAATTTAACTAGTCAAGAGCAGAAAACATGCTTTGGCTACACTTGACATTCATAGTAGCTCGCCCAAGGTTTTCATTTCCCATACATTTAAATTCAACATCATCTCAAATAATTGGTCAGTTTTTAAAGTAAGCCACTTGTCATTTTACACTAAAAATGGGAACACTTTTAAACTACTTAAACTGTTCTCAGGTACCCTAGTCACATGTTCACAAAGCACTTTAAGCTTCAAGTGTATTTTTTCCATAAAGCAACACACTATAAGCAAGCACAAACACTCCTGTTCCGCCTGTCTATGCTTCCTTATCATACTATCCATGTCCAACCACATCTGGTTCAGGTAAAACAAGCTGTGGAATTTGATGTAAACTGAAAGCAATGCAACCTGAACTACTTTAACATTATTGTCTGGACACCAACACACACATTTTGTTTGGATGTGGATTATTCATCTTCATTCTAAAGACAATATGCTTTGAAATTGTTTTATTCCTCAAAACAATCTACAACTACTCAGCTGTACAGAAGAGCTGAATCAGTTGTATCTGATCAGGAAAATCACCAAACTGTTCTCGATCTATGACGGGTACTTATGATCCTTGTTGTACAGGAATGTAATATATAGATCACACATTTTATTTTAATCCACTTGACTGTATTCTTTAGTGGGGTAAAGACTTACATGTGAGGAAGAGTTTCTCCTCATCCACCCGGGTCTTGATGGGCCTGATGCTGAGTTCAATGCTGGCTGTGTCTAGGTTGCGCTGGTTAGTTTTGGAGTTGTAGCAAGAAGCAGAGCGGCAGTGGTCCCTCAGCCACACGTAGTCAAAGTGCATCACAAGGCCACCATAACAGAGTTCTGCAGACAAAGGAAAGCTATTGTTTCACAGCAATTAAAAGCTCTAAACCTGCCTGATGGGTTTTTCTGGAGGAAACTTTTTGAAATAGTGCAACACTCTCAAATTCAGCTTAGCTTGTATTTGATGGTCCAGCTGATCTGCGAAAATGTGATTGTTTAGCAAATGTTAACTGTCTGGACACCACTTAGGAATGGCACTAGAGTGAGTTTGGTGCTCAACGGTCAATAAAGGTCTGAACTGTATAAAGACGCTCATATGCAAGTGAAAAAACAAAACATACCAAAGTAGTCATCCAGTAGCTGCCAGTTACATGTAGTTGCTTGAGGTATTGTGTGTTGCCATCTTTTGGTCCCTAACAGGGTTTCTCTCCATCCAACTCGATACACCAACTGCAGGGGCCCTCGCAGTCTAACGACTGTTCTGGTTAAGGACATCATCTGTGAATTGAAAACAGCAACTTAAGAAAAATCATAAATCAGATCAGCTCATCAAAAACTGCCAGCAAGTGTCAAGATATTGAAAATGTTTTTGGGACATTTGCTCAACAATGGCAAAAACATAAAGCAACATGTAAGATACCATGTAAGATACAGGCAGAAAAAACAACACATCAAACTCTACATACAAGTAACATCAAATTTTGTGGTACAAACATTTCTTTATATTACAAATAGTGAGAGACATACATAACAGTAACCCACTGCAGTTCACCTGTACAGGCTGCATGTAGATATTTCATGAAAGTAGAATAAAAATGTGCAAATGAACACACAAACTTATCTGAGACCTATAAGTTTGAAATTGCTTTTTAAAATGTGACATATAATCTACATATCACTCCTTATTTCAATCCTGTGTGTTTATATACTACACTGCCAACATACACATACATAAATACAAATGAATCTGTGCTACAACATTTCTGAAAGGTAGGCCATTTAGCACTTCTGAAATCTGAGCAACACAAACTGAAATAACACTAAAAAACTACCTCTTTGCTTCACACCAGGTGAAACTCTAGTAAGGAATTAAACCTGCTACATTTTGCAAAATTAATGCTTGCAAACTAGAAAGTTTTAAACATTTTTGGGGAAAATCTCTGCCTGCTGAATGCCTGCTACATTGGTTTGTAAAATACCTGAAAAGAGACAGTAAAGAAATTCCTCCAACTTTCCCCAACTTTTGGAACTCTTCACTCAGCTGTATTGAAGTTCTTCATAATTAGTGCCTTTCTTGTCTTGAAATAGTTTGTTTTGGCCCAAAAATGTTCTTTTGTGGTTCAATTAGTCGATCTTAAACTTAAGGTGCTGAATATTTAACTTAACTTAAGCATGACTGGAGGCAGGAGGTAGAGTAGTTTGCACAGCAAAACAGTCCGGGCAGTAGTATCAGTAAAAGTATTTATGTTTTTTATGGGGTGTAGCTGCAACTTACTCTATCCACTAGGCTGCTTCCTGTTGCCTGACGCTGGAAACCTATAGCCTGGAAATAGTACAGGCAGGAGGGAATTACACAGCGTTAGTAAAAGTGAGTTTTTTGGGGTAAAATAGGAAATCTGATAGAAGGCCAGCAGGCATGCAGAGCCTGGACAACAAACGCCACGCGATACTCACTTCTTCTGAGGATGCGCGTTAGAAAGATGGCTGTGCTGAAGCCCCCGTCGCTCTTGCTGCTCCTAAATAACCTCTAACTCGCGCTTCTCTTCCAGAAAACATCTGTTCGCCGTCTCGATCATTAATCATTAAACTTCAGCCTCTTCCGTCGCCATAGCTAACACTGGCACTGTGCTCAGCAGGCACTGCGAACCCACGCGCTGGTCCTGGGCATTTTCATTTCTCCACTCGTTTTCGTACAAATCCCGCCCGGTTCGTGCTGTGATTGGCTGATGCCGTCCCATGTATTGTGCTCCAATTGGCTAATTTTTCGTACTGACGGGCTGTTCTCCGCCGGCAATCAATCCTAGCGCGCATTGTCGGAATAGCGGTGGAGGAAAAAAATTAGACTTACACACAACTTGACTTCAGTAGGTTACAGAGTAAAATGACGGCAAATTTTCAAAAGTCCAAACACTTCTGGGATTTTGTCAGAAACGTATTGTGTTTGTTTGTTTGTTTTCCCCCCAGATATGATGGAAAGAGTAAGTAATTAACACAACTGTCCTCTTGAGTGCTGGACCTACTCATCTAACCACAACAAGACTACAGTCTAAATATGACAGAAATGTACCCATAACTCAAACGCTGTGCTTATTTATTTATTTATTTATTTATCTATCTATCTATTTATTTATTTATTTATCACTCAAAACACAGTGTTTGTTTATTTTGCTTGACAAGAGGTTTGAGCCTTTTTTGGAATTTAATTTACCGAATACCAGCAGCTGCATGTAATTTAGAAAGGAATAAGAGGACCATCTACTGATGTCCTGTGGACCAAGTTCATGCCACCATTTGGGAGGCCCTTTCATCAGGCAAAGCGTCTAAAACTCAGCACTCAAAAATCCAGAAATACTCCAATTAGTCATTTATTGTTAGGAAAAGAAACCTTGCCTTTGCAATGATGGAATGTTTCAGTGGCCCTTTTGCAATTTAATTTATGTATTTTATTTATTTATTTTTTTATATGTCATACTATTACATTGCCATTTGGAATAATACTGCATTCTTAAGGACTAGTGTTAGTAAATTCATTTAGTAAAATGAAATAACATTTTTCAAAATGTGTACATAATTAAGTGGTTAGGATACAAAGTAACTGGGGGTCTTTTGATGTGACTATAGAGTCAGAATTGTTTGCAGTAGTGGAGATACCAGATTGAAGAGCTTAAGGCCTCCAAAAGTGACCACACAGAGTCATTATATTAAAGGATTATGAATTAACTGCCTGATGCCTAACGCACATTTATGCTGAACCGGTACATACAGGAAAACATTTTTTTCAGCTATTTTCATTCATCTATTCGTTCATTCATCTAGACTTATCCCCCTACTACCAGACCTCCTGATGGATTTTTTTTCATTATATTTAACAACCCAGAACACTCATAGGTCTGGTCATTTTTGAGAGTAAAGAAATGTTTACATGATTCCAGTGTCAAATATCTGACTTGGTAAATGGCTCTATAGAGAATCATTTCACATCAAACTACACTGAATGTCTGTTTTTATTTATCTCAAGTCAAGTCAAGCCTTTTCAACCTTTCACAGGGCACACAGCAAAATGAGACAATGTTATTCCAGGACCATGGTCCAACACAAAGAACAAAACACTACAAGTGTGGGCAGGACAGGGCTGCAAGAGAGAGAAGATCAAAATCACACAAGAGCAACAATACAATAATTTACAGCACAAGACAAGACAACATGCAGTGTAGAGCAGTTATAATACTGTATTCTCCCACTAGTGTGGGTGAATACAGTATTATGACACAATTCTAGCAGCAGAGTATTTAAGTGTGTAAAAAATGCAAAAAATTGCAGAAATAATTGTGCTAAGAATATTAGCAATAGCAGCAACAGGATTAAAATGTACAGTATAAAATAAATATGGTATTTACATGGTGGAACAGTTTGGTGTATATGCAGTGTGTTTGGAAGCAGTTGAGTTAAGAGTTAAGAATGTGTGTGTGTGATTCATTTCTAATTTAGCAGTCTGATGGCCTGGGGGAAGAAATTGTTCCTCATTTTAGCAGTGAAGACCCAGATGCTGTAAAACCTTCTGTCAGACGGGAGGAGGAAGAAGAGGGCATGTGAGGGGTGTGCAGGGTCATCCACGTTGCTGGTGGCTTTGCAGATGCAGTGTTTGGTGTAAATGTTCATGACAGAGGGGAATGATATCCTCTGTAAGGTCTTGCAATCTGAAGTGGGACGGTTTTCGGTTAATAACTCTGGATCGCCGGGGGTTATTATGGCAAACGAGGGGTCGTTGGAAAGGTGTCACCTAGCCCTATCTAACTGTGGATTTTAATGTATTTAATGTTAAAAAAACAACCCCAGAGATCTGGAGTTATTAGTCGAAAACTGTTCACCTTGCCTGGATGTCCCAGTTGACGGTTGGTGAACGGTTTTCGGCTAATAACTCCAGATCGCAGGGGGCTGTTATGTTAAACGAGCGGTCGTTGGAAAGATGTCACCGAACCCTATGTAACTGTGAAGTTTTACATTTAGATGGCGAGATATATTTTTCATATTTAACATTTAGATTTAAGATCAGTTAAGGCAAATCCTCCATGTTGGTGAGGGAATATCACAGCACAGTCCAGCCCGCTGCTAGGTAACAGCCAATTGTGGCCAATTAGCATCTCTTCAAAACATTTAGAGCTCAACATTTAGATTTAGGATTTAGATTTAACATTTAGATTTAGATTCGACATTTAACATTTAGATTTAGATTTAACATTTAACATTTAGATTTAACATTTAACATTTAACATTTAACAATTACGCAGCAAGAAAATGTACCACAACATAACACTGTTTTTTTAAACACATTTAGCTCTAAATGTGTAAAAATTATGTGAACATTGCACTAAATTATGAAAAAATGACACCTCTAAATTTGTGAAGCTGTTTTTACAAATGGCACCCCATATGTATCCCAATGATAAAGATGATTAATTTTACATTACTGCTGTAAGATGATGCTTATTCATTCTCTAGTCAGGATAACCTTGAAAAACTGAGCAAGAAAAAGTGTCAGTGACCCCAGTGTGAATGAAAAGGAGTTTAAAAACTATTAGACAAGCCAGACACTGACACTTGCTCAAATCTTCAGTCCGTTTGAAGCACTTATTGAAAATGGCAGCAGCCTGACGCATCTTCAAACTGGGGTTGTCAAGTCCGAAAGGGCCTACAAAATGAGTTCAGTCAAGCAGTGGACTGTCTTTTATCATTCAGCAGACTATCTTTTGTCTTTGGCATATTTGCAGTGGCTAGTATTTATGGCATATTAACAGTGATGTGTGTCTGTTAAAGACACCCTGACTAATGTGCCTGGCTCTTGAAGCCAATCTATATGTTCAACACTAGCCTGCCTGCATGCTCACATTGATGATGCTCTTCTTCTGCCTACCATCTGCCCATCCACTTCTTCTCCTCTGCTTTTGTCCATCTATTCACGTCTTACTCATTTGCCATGCATTGAAAGAACATCATAGTCGTCACTGGTTGCCATGGTGTGATGTGACCACTGATTAATTTCTTGGAGGTGTTTAATCTTTACAGAACATAACCAGTGGTGTTGCAGTGATGTTTAATCCATATTCATAATGGTGTGTCTGAAGAATAAACCCAAGAGGGCTGCGGGAATTTTCCCTTAATTTACGTCAGCTTTATACGTAGACCTTTATTAAGTCATGCTTGTAAATAAAAAAAAGCTTAATGCATATGATTAAAGATGTCTGGGGTATGTTGCAGGGTCTAACACTAGGTTATTATCCTGAATATACTGGATATATTTAATGATATTGTTTAAAGTGTTAATCTACACAATATCTTTCATATCATGGCTAAAATGTTCAGTATGTCTCTGTTTTCCATTGATGATACAAATATTATACATGGCCCAAATGTAAATGTGGGTTTGAATTTTGTTTTCTAGATTTCTGTGAATGAAGTGTATTTCAGCTTCACAAAGCTGTACATTAACTTTTTAAAAAGAAACTGAGAGTTAATTGACCTATGTCACATCGGCACAATTGCAGGTTCTTTTGATGGTTTAATATATAAAGATACAGACTCTACAAAACGAAAGAAAAAGGCACAAGGGCCTAACTGAAAAACACCACATAGTACATACATTCCCATGCAGGAAACCTCAGGGTAGTGTGAGGGTTGATCTGCAACTGAAATTCCAACTCAAATAACTTAAATACAAAACACTCTCAAGACAAGAACCAATCATAAAGCCCAATCACTTAACTAGCACACAGAACAAGTGAACACAGTGACACAAGACACAAACATCTACATTTCAAAACAAATGTCCCACAAGCAAAAAACCCAGCCGTAACAACCTACAGCAATTTCAGAGGCAAAGGCAGGCAGCTACAATTTAATAAGCATGAACTGAATGGAAGCTTTAAACTGAAGGTTAGAACAAAAAGTAATTTGATAAATACATTGCAGGTGAATTGATTAAGTTAGGTTGGCCAAACATATTGTTCTATGCATCATCTGAATAGGTTCCTATTAATACCATTTTGTAGGGAAAAGCTGGATCAGTATGATTTTGAGATTTCAGTTTATCGAGAGCATGGAAACATAAATCAGTTTTTCTCAATCAAACTTTTCTTCTCCTTAAACTTCGGAGGATTTAACCAGAAATGCAATTGTGCAATAAAGGCAATCAGTGACAAATATTAAATTATGACAAATAGCAGTTTACGGCAGTGGTTCTCAAACCTGTCCTCAGTGACCTCCAAATGGTCAATTTCTAAGCCTATTCCTGTGCACTGGTCATTTTGATCAAGCAAAAATTTGGAGCATCTGAGAGGGCCCAAGGACTGGTTAAGAAACCACTGGTCTATGGGATTTACACAATACTTTCAGAACAAACAGTTTGATAAAACGTTTGGCTGTAGTTCTTAAAACTGCAAATGACTTCAAAAACTGCTTTGTAAAAGGAAAGATAGAAACAGGCAGTAGCATTAGTGCAAGGCTTGTAAAAGGATTTTCAAAAATGAATAGTGGTCTACAGAAATTAGACATGGTAGACATTCAGTACCATGATATTAAATGCACACAGCACTGCTATGTTGGACATTCTGACACCCTGCAATTTCACACTGATGTTACTACAGTTTATTCAGACAAGGTACAGTTTCACCAGATATTTCTTAGAGATGCATAGCCACACGGAAGCTTCCACTACACTGTCTCATTCTGATCATGTAACATGATCCCTACCTGAAGCTTTTCAACAATCCAACAGAGAAGAGGGAACAGACAGACTGTTACCTCATTCAAAAAAGTTAAATCTTACATTTTACACTGCATGTGACTCTGAGCATGGAGAAGTATATATGAAGTAACAGCTTCAAGTTGAAAGAAAAATGAAATGGTAATTTCGGTGTTTTTTTTTTTTAATAAATACCACTAACTGCAATTACTTTATTCCATCTACTCTTTTTGTCTTTGTATAATATATTTAAATAATATGCAACTGCACATTTGAATGAAGTAAATTGAAACCCCTGTTTGAGTATGTTTTCAAATGAAGTATATCTAAAGGTTGTGATGAACCCTAATAACAAACCTGCATCTACTAAGAGGGTCAAATGAAAAACCATAGAAAAGTGGCACTTTAATGAACAGCTAGATGTGAAGTGAGGAAGTATTTTTTATAGTAACAAACTGGGTGACTAATGACTTATGGTTAGCATCTTTGGCCTGGTAGCTCTAGAGGTTTTGGTTGCCACTGACTGAAAAAAGCTGAAGTATTCCATTAACTGGATCATGGCAACAGTGTGACAGTCAGTAATGACCACAATCTCTTGAGCTTCAGACCATTTAAGTTGTTCACGATAATTACAAAGTGTTCAGAAATACATTCGCTTACAAGTTTAAGCAAAACAGGATCTTGAGCATTAGAAAACACCTACAAAACCATTCTGGTTTCATTTATTACAAACAGTGGCTCTGTGTTTTACAGCCTTCATGAGGTTTTATTCAGACATGTTAAATGCAAGTAATAGGATAAAAGTTTAAAGGAAGAACTACATCTTTAGAACAATACTGACATCATCAGGACAATACTTGAAAGTGCCTAAATAAACAAGTTATATTTAATTCAATTAATCTATCATTTCTGTAACAAACTAGTTGTTCAGAGTTAACTAATAGGAAAGCTAATAAGCTTGAGACATTGTTTGTACCATGTTTCCTTTGTGGAAAGCCCATTGCTTTCTTGCTTCATTCAGGGTTAAACAAATGTGTATGGAGGCCCAAAAAGCTATTTAGTGACACATAGTAATGATCTTAATAATAATCTAGTATTTAATAACTATGGTTTATATCTCATAATTATGAGATTTTCTCTCTTAATAATGAGAACATTTCTTACAATTATGATGTAGTACATTATAGTTATGAAAGATTATTTCACAATTATCCCTTAATATTTAATCCTGATGTCTCAGAATAATTAGATGGTTTTGACTAATTAGATGGTTTTGACTAGTCATGATTTTTCTAAACTTCTCTCTGATCTTGAGTCTTGAATTCCATTAGAGCCCAGTAAAATTCCGGCCCCGACACTCATAATTATGACTAACTATGTATAAAATAATCTTAAGCCATGATGTTATTTGTGGTTTGTGATTTTCCTCTCATCATACAGTTAGTTCTGGGGGCAAAATCTGATTGATTGAGAAGTGTTCTACCCCTGCAGTTATTTTGGGTAGCAGCACATTTTTTTCTCAGAAACGGTATTACTCTGCTGAGCTCTGATTGCTAAGTAACGACTTGCCTTATCCTGCAGCAAACCTTTAGTAATTTTCTACTTTAGCATATACAAAACAGAAAACACTGTGAGTAAGACTGGATAACATTTCACACTATTTGGTCAGATTCTGAAAAAAAGAGTGTGATAGCAACTCTGCATTTAATTGTAAATCTGTCATTGCCTCTAAATACACTTTTCACTTTTGGAAGAACACATGCAATGGACACACTACATGGCTTTTAAAGTTGTCAGATTGCTGTACTTTGCATGTTCAACTTATTTGCTTATAATTGGGAATCTTGAAGATCAGCAACAAGCAGTCACACATTTAAAGACACAAACAAACCTCTGACCACAGTCTCTGGTCTCTGAATAATGTTTTGTAACAAAAACACATTTCAAACTACAAGCTTCAGACTCAGGTACAGATCTTTAGCACACTAGGTATGCCCCTAAGAGGCCTCTGCAAGCATCTCATCTGCTGTATTTGAACGATTCAAACATAGTGTTCAAGCGCCAATTTGCCTCGGATCTAGGGCTTTTGTCTGTGATTTCCAAAACTGTCAGCAAGTGAAAATCCAGGAATAAAATCATACAGTGTGAACCTTATATTTAACCTTATACGGTAAAAATATAAGGGTAAATATAAGGTTAAATATACAGTTGGGGTTCATAACAGCAGGGCATGAACAGCAATAAACAGAGAGATCAAGAATTTTAGGGCAAAAAATGCTAAAATACATTATAACATATTTTAGTTATCGCATAACATGTTCTGAAGATGTATTTTAACTTCATAATACATGGAAACATATCCCATTATCATTCACAGTCAGTTCTCCTAGGCTTCTTAATAAGAGTCATGGGGCCCACTATTCCACAGTTTACATTTAGTGAAGGCACTGTAATGGATATTTGCTAAGGTTCAGTAAGAGATACTGGTAGTAGCATAGTGGGTAAAACACTTGCTTGTGAACCCGATTACCACTGTAACAGTCATTTGCATTTAATGTTCTTTGAACTGTTAATCCTGTTTACTGTTTTCCCGCCATCTAGTGGTGAATTACCGACGGAATGATAATTGTGGTTTAAGGTTCCGCCCGACCCTTTTTTACATGCGCTCATGCCGTCCGCACAGCGTTGCTGCAGATTGGCGCCACTGGAAGGAAAGAGAAATAAAAGGTTAAAAAACAGAAGAAATAAGCA
>JBBPCX010068670.1:0-12023 GCA_037974365.1 Hydrocynus forskahlii
AAACGACGTACATGAGTCTTCTGACTTTTATGATGTAGAATGCTTCATAATGTTACTTAGAGGTAAATTAATATTCAGTTAGAGACAAAAGGTTTCCTTTGGGAGCTTTTAGAGGTATTAAACAATTTGGGCTCAGCAAGTTTCTCCTGAAAAAAAAAGCATTTCACACGTTTTAGCTGCATCATAAAAAATAAGTTTTTTTATACATTTAATGCATTTTAAGGGATATGATTTAGCAACTACATGAAAAACAGAACAAAACAACTGAGTTCTTGTAAAATTTTCAAACCGAGTGTAATAACTTCCTGGCAGTGATGAAAATGTTAAGTGGTAAAGCTTTGGGGGGTTAAATGAGTGCATTATGCAATGCCAACACTCAATAAGCGTGAACGCTTTCATGTATACGGATTTCTCCTGTCAGTTGTACTCACATGTTAAGAATGATCCCTTAATCCCTGTCTATGAGGTTGCTCCCTCCATTCATCACAGTCACCGACCCATCAGGCAGACGTTTCCGCAGGATAAACTGAGGAGCCCTATCTCTCTTTTCAATCAGCCTTTCTGAGAACTCGTTTTCTTGTGGCTGGACTGGTATGAATGTTTGAACTGCTGCTCACCCAAAGTGTGGTCGTCCTCCACGGCTCTGAAGTGGGCAGAAAAGCCGGTCCCTGTCACGCTGAAGTCGGACACGAACTGGACCGTGGCAGTGCTGGAGTGGATGAGCAGTGGAGGAGGGGGTACACTGCCACAGAACCGGCCTGAGGGGAAATCGACAACAGAAAGAGATGATGATTATTATTATTATTATTATTATTATTATTATTATCATTAATAATAACAATAATAATAATGATAATAATAATAAGACAAAGAAGAAGAATAGCAACATCAATTTATATAGTGCATTTCTTAAACTCAGTGTTGCTTTACATATACACTATATTGACAAAAGCATTGGGACACCTGTTTTTCAGGGTTTGTTCAAGGCCCCTTAACTTTGTGGACCTTTTCTATTCCAGCATGGCTGTGTCCCAGTGCACAAAGCAAGCTCCATAAAGACGTGGCTGGAGGAGTTCAGTGTGGAAGAACTTCACTGACCCATACAGAGCCCTGACCTCAACCCCATCCAAACCTTTGGGATGAACTGGAACGGAGATGCGGGCCAGACCTTCTCATCCAACATCAGTGCCTGACCTCATAAATACTCTTTACCCATGCTTATTTCCCAGCCCAAATGTTCATTCAGCAATATCTTATATAGAGTCCAATATAATGCATTTTGTGCAGATTTAATATATTTGTGTGGTCAGTAGTACCTTGTGAAAATATTTACATAAAGATATGAAATGTTAGTCAAACCATTAAATAAAAATGGTAAATCTCACGAAATATGGAATACCGTTTTCTGTGCTCAAAAATACTATACATTCAAATTACTGTGCAAAAAATACTATAATATGTAACATAAATTTGTAGGATTTTGTAGGATTTATCAGGTCAGGGTTAACATCTTGGTATATGCTATCACCACCCCCAGCGTGAGGACAGTGTAGAATGAAAAGAGAACCCAGACTAAAACATTAAACATGTACACCAATCAGCCTAATATTGTGGGGGTCCCTCTGGCCCACCTAAACAGCTCTGACCCGTCGAGGCATGGACTCCACAAGACCTCTGTAAGTGAGCTGTGGTATCTGCACCACAATGTTAGCAGCAGATGCTGTAAGTTGTGAGGTGGGGCCTGCCTGGTTTGGACTTGTTTGTCCAGAACAACCCAAAGATGCCCAGTCAGATTGAGATCTAGGGAATTTGGAAGCCAGATCAGTACATTGAACTCAAAACTGAACAATGTGATTCTAATTGGGCTGGGCGGTTTTCAGGCCTGATTAAAACTCTACTGAAGAGATAAGGAAGACTCACGGATGGCTGTGGCATCATTTCGGCATTTTAGCATAAAACAGAAAAAGAACCAAAGCAGTTTTCTGAGTTCTTTCCCCGCCTTATATAACTCATACAATCTGTGCTTGCACTAACAACACAGGTAGAAGATCTTGGCAAAACTGTTTATTAGAAATAAGCACACCCCGCCCCCTCCAGCGTCCAACACTGCTAAAAGAGCCATCCTGCAGATTCACATATGGAAATTTCTCTTTCTCTCTTGGAAACTCAGTTTGTTCAGGGTGCTGGTTAAGTCCTCATACACTATGATCATTCTTACCTAACGGCATGTCTTCCCCAGCAAACACACTGAGGTGGTCCCAGTAGCACAGAGAATCATTCTCCAGGTCAAACTCCAGGAATTCCAGTAGGATCCTTTTGTCATCTGGAACACTGATGGACCAGGAACACACCCTGCCCAGAACCAAATTATCAGTACTGGCATTTATGGGAGATTTCTTCATAAACAAAATAAGAGTCAGAATTGTTCACAGTGATGGTAAATAGAACCAGAAGTCTTGTTGGGGTCAAAAAGAGTTTGATGTGTCCAAAAGTTCCACACAGAAAGTTATAACAAGAGATGGTTTCCAATAATTTTGAGAAGCTAAAACATTATATTAATTAAATCAAATTATATTATATGCAAGAACAACCTCAGACGACATATATGTGTGTTAAATGTGAACACTAATTACTAATATTACTAAAATGTGACATTATAATCCAATTGTAAATTGCAGTGATTTATATTTACGATCTGTATATTCAAATTCAAGATTTTCCGTCATTTTATTTATTAATGTTCAAACAAGGCAAAAGGCAAATTGTGTTTTTGTTTCTTTCACAATAACAAGAATATAAACAACAAATTTCCAATCCAGACAAAATGTTTTTTGACTTACAAGCACAAATGAGGCATCAGTTTAAGTTTCCTGAGTATGCTCTTATGTAGGAAGAAGTTTCTTAGAGCAGGAGTTGAGTAAGAAAGAACGACTCACTCTTTATTGCTGTAGTTCAGGCCAGGATGAGCTGGGGCTTGGATGAAGCCCTCAGAGCCTGTTAGAGCTCCATCTCCCTCGCTGCACTGGAAATCTGCTGTTCCTGCAAACACAGCCAGAACCAAGGCCACAACTTTATTCCAACAGTATGGAGCCCAAATGGCCAAACTGGTCCAAAGTTAACACAGACTTTGCCAAGAGCTGGCTTTAAAAAAACGTATACCTACAAACAGGGCAAATACTGGCATTTCCGGCCATTCTCATGTTTTAGGTGAGCGGGGCCAAGTGAGGCGAAGTGATTGAAAAAAAAGTTGGACAGGATTTTGACTAACAAGTTTTTGATGACTGGGGGGTCACAGTCTGATCCCCTGCCAGTGCTGCCATAGGCTGTTGCTGATGAATAGAAACACCCCTGCCAACAAAACAGACACTAGAGATGGGTGATCCCACTATTTTTTGTTTTAATCCAAAACCTAATACTGTAGTGTGAAATAACTCTGTATGACCTGCCATTACAGAGCAATCACTCCATCTCGTGTCTGCGTGTATGAGAACCAGGCATAGAGGTTGGACGGAAATGTAGTTCCTGTCCTATACATTTATTTACTACACTGTTCACTTTTTCAACACCTTTTTTTGCATCAAATTCACATTAGGTTTAATTTAAGACTGGATATTCTGATTATTGTGTAAAGGGAACACTTGATATTTTCATGTGAGGACTGATTCTTACAAAAAGATCTGTCAGCATCAGAGGTATTAATAGTTTAATGATATTTTAAGAACACATTTGGAAGGTGAATAACAGTTGGTGTTTTCAAATGGTCTATAATGAAGAAACTACAATGTGTTGATGCAACAGAGAAGTTATTGCCCTAATCTAGAGATGCACCAAACCTTTCCTGAGGAGCCACTTGAGGAACACAGGGACATCAGTAAACACTGCAGGTGAGCCTCGTGCTGCTGGAGGTTTCATCCTGTTGTTGGTCCAACTGCGGCCGCACCCTTTACCCCAAGAAGTGACCCCAACCACCACCCACTGTCCATCTGCCCTGGGGCAAAGCAGAGGACCACCTGAGTCCCCCTAAAGCACAAATACATACAGTGGAGAGATCAGCTCCCAACTTCAGTGCTTCTCAACAAACCATCCAGTTTGAGCTAAACGGGTATCAGTTTGAAGAACAGTGATACTTACTGCTCTACACCGTTCTGTTGTTTAACACACCTGGTTTAAACTCATTACCATGAGCATACCGATGTCCAGAAAAGCATGATTGGCCCTTCCTCTCCCCCATCACTCAGCGTAGTGCTAGCTAACAAGGGAATCTATCCACTGATATATGAGAATTGGCAGTTAATGTTCTCCTCCAAGTTTGTTGAGCCGTCCAATGACTTTGCAATAGCCCACTGTTGGCTAGTACACCTGATTTAAGCTGACTAATGTGAGCATACTGAAGTCCAAAATAGCGTACTTGGCCTCACTCACTCTGTGTGGGTGGGACAGCCCTCCCTGCCCCCCATCGCTCAGCATGGTGCAAGCTAACATGGAAATCTATTAGCTGATATAAAAGAATTGTCAGTTAATGTTCTCCTCCAAGCATGTTGAGCTGTCCACTGACTTTGAAATAGTGTCCTAGAGTGGTAGCATAATGTGATGGGAGACACAGATGAGACCAACCACAACAAAACTACTGGGAAAGAAAAAAACTTCACACTTTTGACCAAATTTCTCATCTTATTCCACTGAGCTACAAAACAATTGACAAACAGTTAAACTAAATGGTCAGATGGGGTGTACACAATGGGGCCCTGGGTAAGTTAACTGAGGTGGGCTTTGTACCTGACAGGCATCTTTCCCGCCTTGCTCTGGTCCAGCACACAACACCGTGAAACGGTCCTGACCAAGTTTGAGTGTCTGCAGAACATGCTTGCACACAGCTGGATCCACCAGGTCCAACTGTACCTCATGAAGAACTAGAGCCAGTGGACCTCCTGAGAACAGAGAAAACCATCAAACTAACACTTTTCAGAAATGTGGCCTCGTTTACTTGTTCCCTAATGGAATCAATCAGTCAAGTCATTTAGTGTCTTTAGTTTTGTACTGGAGCTACGAGGCTAATGTTGCTAACAGGCAATGTAAACCTATATCCCTCCAATTAGCATTCAATGAACTCCATGCATAAATCATCAAATGCTGGCCTCATACCGTGTCGAGTTGTTGAGTAATCACCAATACACTCTCTTATGTGGTTCCTGACATTGATATCTGTAGAAATTTCTAATAAAATTCAGGGTTTCAGCTGGCTAAGGTTTCTATCTATGCGACATCCTTTTGTTTGTGTTTAAAGGAAGAAGAAAAAAAATGAAATAGTCTATTAGACAGAAGGGTCTTCTCTGCTGACAGTAGCAACACTGAGTCACACCTGTAAGCTTGAAAATAAAATGTTTTAATAATAATAATTATTTAATAATTTACCACATTAATGCTAGTGGTACTAATTGGATCAGTTTTTTTCATGTCAAGTCCAGCCCACTGTCTGTCACGTTTTCCAGTTTACCTTCAACTACACTGAGTTGTTCAGTAATCTCTTGCTTATGTGGTTTCTGATACTGTATGTCACAATGGACAAATTTAAGCAAATTTAAGCTTGTTAAAGACAAATAGATGGCTGCTGCTGTTTTTAGCTGTTTTTATGCTTCGTCCATTTTACATGTCATGCAGTGTCAGGAACCACTTAAGCTACATTTGGGGTGGTAGGGGGGGTCACTGAGTTGTTCAGTAATTTCAAATAGATTTGCTTAAGTGGTTTCTGAGACTGAATGACACGCTGAGCAAATTTAGGCTTATATTACATTACATTATATCCATTTGGCTGATGCTTCTACCCAAAGCGACTTACAATTTGAGGAAACAGTCAAGTATAGATGGTTGCTGCTGTTTTTAGGGTTTTTTTATGCTGTTGTTTATTTTACATGTTGTGCAGTGTCAGGAACCACATGAGCTACATTGGTCCACAGAAGTATTCTTTCAAGTTCTGAAAATCAGCTGAACTATTATTTATGTTCAGAAAAGCAGCTGAACTATTCCTTTAAGTTCTTAAAAACTGCTGAACTATTCCTTTAAGTTCTTAAAAACTGCTGAACTATTCCTTTAAGATGTGAACCAGCTATTAAGCTAAAAGATCCAACAATTATTATCCAGCTTACTCTCTTTTGTCCGGCCCCATCCAGCAACGACACACGTGGTCTCTGGAGGGAAGATCTCCCCGGGAAGAGGCAGACATATCGGCCGAACAACATCACCTGCCAATAAAACTCATTAATCAGCACATGACCCGAGCTGTGATTGGGAGTTTAGTCAGACAGGTTTACTCACTGCTGATCAAATGTTTACTCCCTGTTTGCTCATAAGATTCATCCACTGATAAAAGCCAACATACCAACCACCCTTTCCCTCCAGTGAAAGTGTAGTTAGTTTAATCAGTGCAATACTCTGCAATGCAGCTCCAATTAAGTCAGATTAAGTTATTTTAAAGTACAGTGTGGGGTGAATGAGTCGGTAAACTTGCTGAACTGGATGGCTCCCTGCAGCTCTAGCAGAGCGATGTCGTAGCTCATGGGCAGTGTGTGTTGATACTGCTCGTGGAGCCTCACACTCTTCACCCGAAACCTCTGCTCCCCTTGGTCCACCCTCCTCTGGTCATGCTGTCCCACCACGGCCTCCACGCCGCGAAGGAACTGCCTGCAGGACAAGCAGTAGGTTAGGGGTGGGTGGTATGGCAAAAAATTTTACATCACAATAAACAATATGTTTATAAGTGGTTGGTAAGTTGGAAAAGATCTATGAATACAATTTTTTTTTTCAAAATAATTCAATCACGCAGATGCAAACAAAGTAATCTAAACTGGATTGATGCAGCACTGTAGAGAAATTCCGAGTATTTTTGCAGTGGTGGTGAATAGAACCAGGGGCCTACAGCACAAATATAGCAATTTTTGTTTATATCTAAACCCACCAGTGAATCTACAGATTTCCTCTGAGTGTTTATGTATAATGCTGATGACGGTAAAACAAGAGTAAATTCGGAATTAAAAGAGTTTTCTTTTGGGGACAATTTTGCTTGAATGGGCTGAAAAGAAAACAAAACTTTCTCAAAACCCTAAAGATTTTCTTCAAAAGTTCTTTAGTAAAGAAATGGTTCCATATAAAACCATGAACACGCAAAGAACCATTGGAATCTTTGGTTCTTTGTCTGGGTTAATCAGGTAATGTAGCTAATCATAACCATTCAAAACCGTTCATGACCACAGACTTGTTATGCTCTACTAGAACAGAGCGATTCACATCAAGTTGCTCACATTTTAACATCTAATTATACAGACATTTGAGGACATGGAAAATGAGTGGAATTTTTCTTTAATAAAAGCTATGACTGACACCTTAAACTGCAGATTTATAATTTAGTAATGTATTTAAGCAAGAGGAAAGTAAATCATTATATAATCGTATATATATATAAAATCATATTATTGCTATTATGATCATTGCTAGGAGTTAGTAGCATGAACTTGGTCTTCAAAAGTTAAGCAATGGTTCTATATAGAGCCATGAACACTCAAAGAACCATTTCAATCCATTAGTGGTTCTTTGCCTGGTCAACTTATTCTTCTCTGCTTGAAAGAACATTTTAAAAAACGGTTTCATATATAGCCCCAAAAAGGGGTGCACTATTGTTACAAGTCAAAGAACATTTCTTGCCTTTCTACTGAATGTGTATTAAAGTTGTTGTTGTCGTTGTTGTTTCACAGTGTAAAGACAAAATGAAAGTGCCTACTCTGAGGAGTCTGAGAAGCAGTGAGCGGCAGTTAGGAGCCAGCGGTCAGCAAGGACAGACGCTCCACAGAAATGAGACCCCCTG
The DNA here is from genome assembly GCA_037974365.1 of Hydrocynus forskahlii. Taxonomy (NCBI): domain Eukaryota; kingdom Metazoa; phylum Chordata; class Actinopteri; order Characiformes; family Alestidae; genus Hydrocynus; species Hydrocynus forskahlii. Next base: position 7,856 of record JBBPCX010068670.1, read on the forward strand.
AACCTCAGAGACACCTGAGAAAACCAACAGCTGAGATTATTGACCTGATTATTCATGATAAAATGACATTATCAACTATTAGACTTCCATATATCACTGCGTCTACTGCAAAACCCAAACAGGTACTTGCCAGCCATGGATGAGACCCATTAGACGCCTCTGACCCCCCAACAACCCGCAGGGAATGGTCAACCGTCCTCATCCCTGGAGAACCACACTTTGCTCCTGAAGAACCAATGCAGATTTAATCATCTCACTTACTTTAGTTCGCTTGACATGTTTCAGAATTACTTACGCATGAAGTTTTATCAAATGACTTTGAAGGTACATTTTTGTATAATATAATACTAATGATAAATTTTTCAGTTTGGCTGTAATGTAAAGTGTAAAGTAGACCCTTATAGTCACACGTACATGAACAATGAGAAATTCTTTCTCTGCATTTAATCCAGCGATGCAGCACCCAGGGAGCAATGGGTGGGGATGTTACTTTGCTCAAGTGGAGGTCAGTGGTGCCACTAACAGTCCTGGGATTCAAACCCACAACCTTCTGATTGCAGGGGGTGTTGCCTTAACCACTAGGCCACCAGCTGTCCCATGTAAAGCTAAGCATCAGACAATCTAAAATGACAATAAAAGCTATTTCCTTCCATTTTTTTGGCTCATACTAAACCATGGCCAAGCCATGCTTCAATAACAAGCAGTAGACACATTAACGCAGTCGGGGCAGTTTGTTCTTACCGTTGAGAAGAGCAGTGACGTCAGCATGTGAACGGAACATCAGGCAGAGGAAAACAGGGACAGTCAGGAGAGAGGAGGTGCCCATTCTTTGGTCTTACTGAGCTGCAGCAACTTCAACCTGGAGCATTTATATAGGAGTTTGGGGGGGGGGGGGGGGGGGGCTCCGTGGATAAGGTCACAGTGGTAAACAGGGGATGACTGAGTCACTGATTAACCACATTAATGGGGCCATATTCTACATTTGTTGGATTTTTAATAATATTTTGTTATATATATTGTTATATTTTATATGTATATACTACATTTGAATTAAGTCATTCACTTTGCATTCTCATTTATGCTGTTTTGTTACTGTGTGTTTAAGTCCAAAATATGCAAATGACCTCTGGTCTGACTGGCCACCCTGTATTGTGCCATGTCCAAAAATCAGTTGAGGCTAAATTATGAAACAAACACAAAAGTCTCTTCTTTTGGAAAGCTGCAGTGATACCTTTGCTTCCTGACAGCCATGAACAGCACATTGTTAAATCCTTTTCTCACACATGAAAGAACTCTGCAATAGACTGTCTACAGGAACAGCACTCTACATCACTTCATAGGTGGTGGGCGGGGCTAAACTGCAGCAGGCTGAATAGGTTCTGTAACAACTATGAAAAATGGACCATTAAGATACCATATATGGGATATATGGCAAGGGAGGTATGTTGTTCTGAAACAGTGATTGCATACAGAATCAAACATTTTTGTATTGTTTTGATTGTTCGTTGCTGGATCATTTTAAACATAGGACTAAGAAGAAACCAACATATAGAAAAATGGACCTTTCGCAGCTGAACTCAGTATGGTTCTCAGTCCAAAACACTCTTCTTCCAGTTAATTTTGGGCTGAAAGAGTTAATTCAGCACTGCCAGGTTTACAGTGTGCTGGTCATTCAACCAACAGGAAGCTGTCTCTGCTCATTAAAAGCCTGACAAAACCCATGTGGCTGGGAAGAGCGGCGGGGAAAAGCCTCCAGGCCTAAACACGGCAGGAGAGATGCTCATGAAGGTCAGAGATGTAATATCATCCGCTTCGGATCTATGTGCTGTAAACAGGCTACGTTTCCCTCGACCAATAAAAGGGAGGCTAAATGGGCAGAAAAAAAAGTTAATTTTTTATTACAGTTTGATTCAACCGAGAGAAGAAAGCCTCACAATTGGCATGGAAAGACATTTCCAGCCAGCGTCTGTGACCTTTCTATCAAAAAGCTTAATTCAATTCAGTGCATTGTAATTGCACAGAAAGACCTCAAGTGAGCAAATCGAGTAGACAGTGGGAAGAGAAGACTCCCTGAGAGACCAAGAGACTGGCAATAAGCCCCAAGAGGCCATGCATTACAGTCATTTTACCACAGTTAAAGCCAGTGCTCTCTTAATTCAATTTTTTCTTAATTCACTCATTCGGAGTGGTGTAATGTAATCATTATGGGGAAACATTCCAACCTGTACTCCTTCAAAATGGTGTGAACCAGGGGTCTAGATGTCTTCAACACAGACATTTGTTTACTATCCAAACCCACCAGTGGACCCACATTTGTCTTTTGATTTTTTTTATGCAATGACAAAAATAATGGCAAATCTGAAAAGGTAAGTTTTCTTTGGGGGCTATTTAGCCTTACAACACCTTATATATTCAGAGGTCTGGTTCCCATCAGCACTACAGTTCATGTGGTGAGTTTCTTCATAATAGGGTTTTTCACATCAAACAATCTCGAATAACTTTTATAACATCTTCAACATTTAATTACACTGGAATTTTTAATTGACAAAAATTGGTGGAATTGCCCTTTAAAGAGTATAGTTACATTCATAGCAAGTGACTTGGGATATAAAATGACAATAAAATGCAATGATAACGGTGAATGATACTCCGTAGTCTTATAAATGATGAAATTAATTATTAGTGATAATCACATAAACAACATTCTCCTACATTCTTCTTCCAACAAAATGATCAAAAATTACCACTACAATTACATCAGCACAATACTTGGCATTTCAGTTCATAATACATACTATTAATACATAATACACTTGACATGTGCAGTTATTTGTGTATAAAATATGTTGTTAAAATAAATATTGTATATGTACGTTTACGGCATTTCTCAGACGCTTTTATCCAACGTGACTTCCATTCCCTAACTACAGGGGGCAGTCTTTCTGCAGCAACTTGGGGTTAAGGGTCTTGATCAGGGACCCAGTGGTGGTATGCTGAAGGTAGGATTCAAACCCATGACCTCTTAGTCCAGAGGCAAGTATCCTACCCACTAGGCCGCCACCACCCCCATATCCATATGTTATATTGTAATGCATGTGTATATATATTGTGATGTATAGAATGTGTATGTGGCTCAGCCAGTCAGATTTGTATAAGCAATAATCTTTGTATAGAGGCTGACATTATTCAGTTTTATTTGTAATGTCGCGGTGTGCACAAAAAAAAGGGAAGTCCATGTAAGAGACGCCTCTACACACAACCTGTGAACCATTTGCACTGAAACAAATGCAGAAATGCCAGGGTACCTACCGAAGTGTGTTGCGAAGACGAGCCCCCAGTTCCAGCCAGGCTGTGCTGGTCATTCTGCAAACAAGCAGGGCTTTTATTCTCCTACAGACTCTCAAATAAAATAAATTTTTCTCTTTAGCTACAGAGTGGTTTCTCTGAGGTTCTCCAAGTACAAGAATGTTGCCTATTGTGACCTTCAGCTGTAGCCGTCATCTGCCCCGCAGCCTTTCTGTACAAGCTGTTCCGTATATTCATACAGTTCTGTGAAAATATGTGAAAGAGCACAAAGAAAAACGTGCCATAAAACCGCATTCTGTAGTTTGTGCTGATTTGTTCGCTTGGGGTCGGTCTGTGAGCTTGGTTTAGCAATAAAGTACAGTTACTCTGAAACAAGAGAATACAAGCTAAAGGTGTATAAAGGATCCACAGCAGAAGCGTGAGAATTGCTAAATTGTTGTCATACAGCACAACAATTCCTTATATGGAAGTTCCCCCAGTTTGTGTTGGTGCTCGAGGTGTTCCTGTGTCACGCAGAACCAAAGTTACTGTAATTTAAAAACATGTAACAGTACTAAAACACCACCGGGGGGTTTAAAAACGACATTGTACGCAAATGAACATACATAACAAAAACAGATTTCTTTATTCTAGGTCTTAGAAACAAACAGAAAAAATACAAGATCTTTAAACCAAGATAACTATCAAGATAGTCTCCGCCCACAAGTGGTTGGGAAAAAACCCGCAGAGGGAGGGGCTCCGGAGAGCGGCCAAGCGGCGGCGCACCGAAAGAGCAGCAAACGGCAAGCGTGTAGGAGAACAAACACCGGTTCTAGACTGTTTATATTTACTGAAATCAGAGTTTACTGATACACTCTGAGTT
>JBBPCX010068671.1:0-12023 GCA_037974365.1 Hydrocynus forskahlii
TACATGGAACAGGGGTGACCCCTACTGGCCACCCCATGAAACAAAAACCCGAAACCCAGAAAACACCACCGTGACAATTATGTTTTCATTGTCAGTTTGCAGTATGGTCTTGATTACTTGATTAAATCATTTTATTCTTATAAAAAATCTTTATTACATTTTTAATTCAAATCTATGTTCTGGGATCAGCATAGTGTTCATCAGTCTGAATGAACTCACATGAGAAGGAGCTAATGAATGTGTCTATAATAAAAGTGGTTCTTAAAGAGAAAGATCTGAAGATCTCTTATAAACTGATTATTTGTTGTCACATCACGAGGGAAGGATGTGCAGATGCAGGTTTCCATTTTTGAGTAGACTATCTTTATTTACAATAGGGTGAAAAAAAAGGCACAAGGGCCTATACCCGGCAAAAGCCCACACTGGATCACCAACAGAAAGTCTTACTAGCCTAAGGATTAGTCTGACAGTGGACTGACACCGCTTCCACACAACAAAGAAGCCCAAATACCCAACAGAACTAAACCAGGAACAAATGAACCCACACAATCACTCAACTTAATTACTCACCCAGCCGTATAAAAGTCTGCATAACTAATCAGAAAGCAGCCTCTAGCGGCCGCTGACCTTGGACATAACAGTACTCCCTAGATGGCCCACAGGCCCACACAAGGGAGGAGGCGGGGTAGGGGGTGGCAAAAGCAGACCCCTTGGGCCGCACACAGCCGCCTTCTGAGGGGTGCCTCTCTGGCCTACCTTTGGCACGGCCAGGCCAGCCCATGTGGGTCACATTCTTCCGCTTTTCACAGTCCCTGCAGGTGAGGTGCCTCAGTGTACTCAGTGTCCATGCCAATTTGAGTGGCCCCTCGAGGGCTCTCCGTGTCCTCAGTGTCCATGCCCCCTCGAGGACCCCTCGGGGCCCACCTGCAGATCCCCTACTTCTAAAAATGAATGGCGGAAAAAGCCCCCCTCCACTGATGCAATTCCAGAGCGCCAGGGGGTCCCAGTCCGCTCCATGGTGGTGGTGGCCACTGCGACTCCAGACCAGGAACGGGAGCTCAGGCTGCAGCTTTGGGAGCTGGGGCTGCAGTGTCACAAACTGGGGCTGTAGTGTTACGAACAGGGGCTGCAGCATCATGAACAGGAGCTGCAGCTTTCGGCATGGGAACAGGAGCTGCAGCGTCATGAACGGGGACTGCAGCATCACGATCAGGGACTGCAGCATCACAAACAAGGGCTGCAGTGTAACGAACAGGGGCAGCAGCATGACGAATAGGGACTGCAGCATCATGAACAAGGTCTGCAGCATCACGAATGAGCACTACAGCATCACGAACAGGGGCGACAGCATCACAAACAGGGACTGCAGCGCCAAGAACAAGGGATGCAGCTTTGGGCACGGGAACAGGGGCTGCATCTTCGCGCACAGGAACAGAGGCTGCCACTTCACAAAACAAACCAGGTGTGCCACCTTTGGAGCAGTTGCAGGATTGGATACCTGGGTCCTCGTAGCCGGCATGGGCAGGGTCCTCGGAGGGTGGATGAACCCCGGAGGAAGTCACGGATATCTCAGCAGCCGGTCAGTGGACTGGAGATGGGGGCACTGCAATCCACCTCACCTCCTTCGCCTCCGAGCCACAGAACTCCCGCCTTGCCAAACTGCGAGCCTCAGGAGGGGGTCAGTGATCACCTCAGGAGCCAGGATTGTTGCAGCGTCTGCCCACCTGCTGCACCAGTGGTCCCAATCCTCCTCTTCCTCGGAGCTGAAACCACCCAGCAGCTCAGGTATGGAAAACCAACTCACCCTCGTCAGTCCACCCCATGGCTGGGTCCAGCCTGTCCTACTCTGTGGGCCCCTCGCCCACGTGCCTGAGTGGAAACCCACAGCATCTCCTTGGCAGGTCAGCCCATCTGTCACATCACGATGCCAAGGGAAGGAGGCACAGATGTAGGTTTCCATTTTTGAGTAGACTATCTTTATTTACAAAAGGGTAAAACAAAAAGGCACAAGGGCCTAAACCCAACAAAAGGCCACACTGGATCACCAACAGAAAGTCTTACTAGCCTAAAGGTTAGTGTGCTGGTAGACCGACACCGGTTTCACAAAACAAAGAAGCTTAAATACCCAACAGAACTAAACGAAGAACAAATGAACCCACACAATCATTTCACTTAACCACTCATCCAGCTGGAGTACACATGTCAAAATTAAAGTCTGCATAACTAAACAGAAAGGGCGGCCTCTAGCGGCCGCTGACAATGGACATGACATTTGTATGATTATCCTCAAAATATCACTAATCAGAATCAGAATCAGAAAACTTTATTGATCCCTGAGGAAATTGTAATGACATCAAAGACTCACAGAGACAAGAACAATTGAAAGTATATAAAGTAAGAAGTCTAAATAAAATCTAAATTAAAAAATTTGTAGAAAAAAAGAAACTGAATATGAAAATATTCTATGCTATAAACACAAATGCTGGGTATAAATGCTGGGCAGTTGGTGACCTAGTGGTTAAGGCAGAGGTCCTCAACCACCGGGCCGCAGACTGGAACCGGTCCGTGAGTCATTTAATACCGGGCCGCACAGAAAGACTGAATAAAAAATATTTTATTGATTATCAGAGTCTGAAAGATCTTTTATTTTGAAAAAAAAAAAAATCCGCTTGTCTCAGCCACCGGCTTGTGGGAGGGAAACAAGCGCAGGGCCCCCACTAATTCAGCGGAATGAGTTTTACAGTGAAGTCCAAATACAACTGCATAGTCTGTATTATGCTATCCAAACTGAACTAAAAATCCTACCAAAACAAAATCCTATCAGCGTCCAGCAGTCAGTTTTTCAGCATTTGTTACTCCTATAATGGAAATGTTTTGAGCTGGTATAGTTGCGATGAGCTTTTTGTTCAGTAACTGAGTGAGAATGATGGCTTCATAAGGGTGGACATCTGTACCTGACCTCTGGGTGAGTTCAGATTGGAGAATTCCAGCAGTAATAAACTGAAATTGACCAAGAAAATGCCAGCTTACTGAAGTCAGTTTGAAAAGCTAGACATTTGGACATTCAGGGTCAGATGTTTGGCCGAGCACAAGTGCAGTGTAATTTGTGCAGTGATGCAACTGAAATATGTGCTCATAATGACATTTGATTTACTAAGGCTGCACAGATGACCAACACTGACCCACATCGTGACTGTGTGAGCAGCATTTAAAAAGGTGGGACAAAATGGCGAACAAGCTTGACACAAAAGAAAAACTGAAAGTTCAGCTATGAAGAGTGTTGGTAAATAACAACACATTCCAAGACATTCTAACCTGCATAAAAAAAAGAATTTGGGGAACAATGACCAGCTGACTGAACTGTGCATGTATTTTCTGTCCAGGTCACAGCCTGTTATGGTCTTTTCATGAGCACAAACCTGATCTTCACACTCAAAATGGTGTTCTTTTGATGAGAAGTGTCTTTCAGCATGTGTCTGAGGTCAGAGCTACTGTCGAGTCTCTATCTCTGCTGTCATCTTCACAGATGGCAGCCTCCCAACATCACGCTTCTTTGACAAATTTAGGCCTGGTTTTAAAAAGCAAAGGAAAATCTATACAGAAATCAGATAAATCAATCTCCTCCAACAGAGCATTTTCAATGCCTGCCCTTTCACAAAATGGGCCTCCAAAATTGCAGACATCTGAGTGCACGTGTCTGTAAAGCTTAAGCCTCTCCTGCCCTCTTTACTTTGAATGGATGCACTCAGATACCAAGGTTTGATCACCGACAGTGTTTCCCATCAGGGTTAGGGTCAATTCAGGAATTCCCTAAACAATTCTAATTCAAACAAGAAAATGGAATGTCAATTGGAATTCAACAACCATCACAGGGCACTGAACTGGAATTAAATTGGAATGTCAGGAAGTAGAAATCCATGTATTGCTGTTTCTTAGCACATATTTGGGATTGCAATTAAGGACATACTTTAATCACGGTGCCTTACAAATACCAAGTAATGCATGAAAAATAGTTGATAAAACATAGAACATTTGATATTTGAGCTATCAACTGACACAGTTGATAAATGATGACTGTTACTGGCAATATGTATCTGAATGTACTGTTAATACCAGTATATTTTTACCAGTTCAGTGTGATAAATGCAACATGCAAAATTAATCCTAATTGGATTTCACTTATTCTTTGAGGTCATGAAATCCATCTTCCATGGAACTCAGGGAAATGCTTTGTTATTCTAATTCAAATTTAACTGACTTTTTATTTATAACAGTGATTTGTGAAATTAACATGTCTAGTGTATAAAACATACATTACTCTTTCTTCAGTATTTCTTTTTTATGTTTATGATTTATGTGATTCATAATAATTAATGTACTGTAGACTATTTAACACATCAAGTCAAGTTCTTAGGAAGTAGAATTCTGTTTCCAGACATTCCAGTTCAATTCCAATTCCCCTTCCCTTTAGCTGCATGCAGGTCTAATTCCAATTCTAATTCCAGGAAGTGAATTGGAATTTACCATGCATTCTCAATTTGATCCATGAATGGCCCCAACTCTGGTTTCCATGAAACACACCAAATGAGATACTCAGCAGGGAGGGATGCCTTTATATCTGTAACATATTACATATATAACTGTAACAGTCTCGTCCCGCACTGTTGTGCCTCTGTCATGCCGTCTTTATTTTTGTTTAACATGTGCTTTCTGTTTGTTTTGATTCTTGGCCATGCCCCTTGTTGTTGTTGTTTTTTTTCTCTAGCTCCACCACTGCCTTGCCCTCCTGGTTAGTGTCTGCGCCTGTCTGATATTGTTTATATTGCCAGTAATTAGTATCTCCTTTTAAAAAAACCCTCATTTCTCATAGTTATCAGTCTTGTGAGTGGTCATTTTGATTGTTTCTGGTCCCTTTTCAGGTCCAATAAGAAGACTGTGCCGGATGTGTATGTGGGCAATCTGGCCATAGCTGACCTCGTCCACGTGACTGTGATGCCTTTCCTCATCTACCAGTGGGCACGTGGGGGCCACTGGGTTTTTGGCAGCACTCTCTGCACCATCATCACATCCATGGACAACTGCAACCAGGTGGCATGTGCTGCAGTAATGACCGCCATGAGCCTGGATAGGTGGGTCAGGTCACCTCATATTCAACAGACTAACAGGAGCAGTGAAAGACTAGCTGAATTTATTTTCCTGTTCTCACCGTAATTTATGACAGTAGCCATCAAAAGTTTGGACGCTAGAAGTATGCAAGGACAGGGGTCACGAGAACTGGAAAGGGTTGGGGTGGCTGCTATGCTATACTTCTAGCATATATATATATATATATATATGTATATATGTATGTATACGTGTGTGTATGTGTGTGCACGGTGTATTGACTTGTGGAACTGCATTCTCTGGAGTAGTGGAGCTCCATTCAGTATATTTGGGATGACTTGGAATGCCATTTGGGTTCTACAACTAACAACTGAACTAACATCAGTACCTGACCTCACTAATGCTGAATCCAATCAAATCCTCACAGCAATGTTCCAACGTCTAATAAAAACCTTCCCCGAAGATTACAGACTCTTACTGCAGCTGGGTTTACTGCGACAGGGTCTCCAAACATTTTTACATCTTGTGTATATTTAAGATCTAACCTGTGGTTAAGATCTAAGATCTAACCTTTAAGATCTAACCTTGTGTATCTTTAAGATCTAATCCATTCAGTGAGGTGGGCTGTGGTATGCTGTTAAGAGAGGCAGCAGATGAGATTAAAGCGTTAAGTGAAATCGTTCAGCACGGAAGACGCAGAAGAAGATACAGATAAAAGACATGGAGTTCTTGGATGCTGGCCCAATCCCAGTGAGAAGAAATCCCCTGGAAGCCTCTCCAGGTTAAAGTAAGGCTGCCCTTTTCCGAGTGGCCTTAGGAGTGAATGAAAAGCCAATTATTTGTTTGCTTGTTTTGTGTCACTCAGTTATCTATCAGTCTGCTTCATTTCATGCCTGCTGACCTTTCGGATAAGTACGTCTCATGGTGCGATGAACACTGAATGCTGTAACCAACAATACAGGAATTTCCTGTCAGGGCACAAATGCCTCCACACAATCATAGGAACTAAGGACATCTGCATAACTTCTGCACATAATATCCCACATCTGGGGATTGCTAATCTAGGTCTTATTGTTTAATTACCAAAGATTTAGCTGTTATCTGTAAACAAACGGCCACCAACAACACGGAAGGTGTTCAAATTTAAATTTAAATTGCATCAGTCCATCATGATGCGTGGATCCCAAAGCTTCCAATACAGGTGCATGAATTTTGGAAGCTCTGCTGGAACCTGTATTTTACTTTGGCTTGCATTTATCTTGAAATCTTACATTTGAAAATGTCCATATCTTCCCCACTTCATTGCTCATGCTCCTCTCCAGCCTGAGAAACATACAGAAAAGTTGAGGTGAGGATGGGAGAAGGAGGAATGGAGAGAACGAGCAGGAATTGGAGAAACAGGACAACTGATTCACTTCAATCTTCTCATTCCTTTGGGGAGGTTTACAGATTTTCCACTGGTACAAGGAACTACGAACCATTACAAATAATTTCCATTACAAATAAAGTACCCAAACTGTACCCGTGCTGCTCGATGGCACAGCCATTATTTTAAACTGTCCACACACAAAAAACAACAACAGTGAAGTCAAAGACAAAGCACAAGCACTACCATCTGTTTGGGCTGAGGATAAATTTCAGTGGGAGTTTTCCATTATGCTAACAAATTTATCTTTAACACTGTGAGTAATGCGAAAGTGTACCAGGACATTGCTAATAGGTTAAGTTTTAATCGCATGGCTAAAGGGACGATGACCGACCAGAAACTGTGAGGAAAGCTAAGTTACATCACATAAGTTCCATTCTAGCTTGCAGTACACTGGATGGGGTAGTTTTGTCCCATCCTACCAGAGAGGGTTACGCCAGTTTTGCTGTCTTAGATCTGTAGCCATGGATGGCTGGGGCTCCACTGTTAAACTTGCCAATCTCCTAATCATAGAGCTAACGCTTACAGTTGTGCCAATGGGGAGGCAAATTTGATCAATTATTGATATAGTATGCCTCATCAAATGCAATGTTCACCTGAAAGCGTACCCTGATACACTTGAACATTTAATATACAATCAGCTTTGGCTGCCTGCCAGCAGGCAGACAGCAGTTTCAGAATTCTAAGTGAAGCCTATATTGTCTAATGGACTTCAGTGAGGCCACTAAGGGAAATGCCTCGCAGAGTAAATAAATAAGTCATGAATGCATGTACAGGCATGTACAAGGATAACTGTGGAAATATGAATAATTTATAGTCCAGCATTGATAAGCATGCTTCTCTAATCATATATTCTTCGAGTTGCTTCAGCATGTGTTTAATATTCTATGGCATCTGATCATTTCATACACTGTTTATGGAAGGTATGTTTTTTACCAGAGGAATTTTTAATAGTATATGTAGCTACACCCACTGGCCACTTTATTAGGTACACTTAACCCTCATTGTCCTCATTGTCACTGAGTAGATGCTATTTGAATGATAGATCATACTCAACATGGCAGTCATATAGACACAGAAGTGTTAGTGTGTGTGTGTGTGTGTGTGTGTTTGTGTGCTCTAGTTTTTAAATGCTGAGTCCACTTACTATCCACTCCGTGAGTCACATATACCTCTCGGCCCACCTTGCAGAAGTTAGAGACGATAGTTCATCTGTTGCTGCCCAGTTTCTTTTAGTCATCCTCTGTTCTTATCAGTGCATCCTCTATTCCTATCAGTGCTCAAGTTTTGACCACAGGATGCTGTTGGATGGATATTTTTGATCAGTGTAGTATTCTGCTGTGATGAAAATGATCCACCACCCAAAAGTTACAAAGTGCACCTATATGGTGAATGGAGTGCCCCGCACACCCTCCACTACCCACCCACAGCAGAGACATAGTGCCCTGCATCCCCCCCACATTAAAAATGCTTCCGGTGCCCATGTTCTGTGGAATTATTTTTGCAACATGTCAGGTACTGATGTTGAATGATTAGTGTTGAATCACAAATTCTTGAAGGTTTTGGTTGGAGCTTCATCATTCTAGATAATGGAGCTCCACTGCGTGACAGCCCACACTTAGGGGATTTTGTACCCTCTGGATGACTGGCATCAGGAATGGTACATTTAGGCCGAATATATGGCTTCTACAGAGCATTTCATTCTATTCGCAATGCTTCCATATGCACATTACTCAAATGGTGCATAAAGTAATTCATTCACTGAACTGGTCCTTCAATGCTGTTGCAGATATCTGGCTTTGGTTCATCCTTTCCGTCTAATGAGCCTCCGGACGAGGTCCAGGACGATCCGTATCAATCTTTTTGTGTGGGTAATGTCCTTCGTCATGGTGCTGCCTGCCTGGCTCCATTCTAAGGTGATCCGCTTCAGAGATGGGCTGGAGAGCTGCTCGCTGAACCTGGTGTCCCCCAGAGAGGTGCTGTGGTAAGAGACCTCTTATTCTGCAAAAGTGACTCAGCTGAATGTGCCAGTTCAACCACATCTAATTGTTAAAGTCCTTATTACTGAACAAATGGTTTTTGTGCTGTTCATCCATTGCTTAGCAACCATAGCCTACTATTAATAAACTACATTACTTAGTGGAAGAACTGTGAAAAACACTGATCTTTTGATAGCAGATTTAATTCACTTTCACGTATGCTGCTAGATCAGCTTGATGGTACATGTACATGTGGCCATGGCAACTGTAATGAAGTGGTCAGGTCAAAATGAGTTTCAACAGATGGACTGCAGTCTCTAACTGTATATCAAATATAGAACTCTTAACTGTTTATAGGCAGTATTACTAGGCAGTATTAATGAGGTCCATGTCGTCCATATAAGTGGTGTTGTGTTCTTATTATTTACTTTCTGTGTGTGTTTGTGTGTGTGTGTGTTTGTGCATTTGTGTGTGAGTGTGTGTGTGCATGCTTGCATACAGGTACACTCTCTACCAGACCATGACATCCTTCTTCCTCCCTTTACCCCTAATCCTTACCTGCTATATCCTCATCCTCTGCTATACCTGGAGAATGTACCGCAAGAATAAGCAAGCTCGCAGGTGCGTTACCCTCCCTATAGGTGTTGTATTGTCCCTACAGGTGTGTTACTGTCACTGCAGGTGTGTTACTGTCACTGCAGGAGTGTTGAATGTATTGTAGGTGTATTGTCTTATAGCATTACTCTCATGACAGGCACTGTGACTACATGTTTTATTGTCACCATTGATGTTTTATTCTCTCCACAGGTGTGTTAGTGCCCCTGCAGGTGTGTAACTGCCACTGCAGGGGCATTACCCGGGTACAGTTGTGTTAAACTTGCTTCAGGTGTGTTACTGCCTGGTACATATCTTCACTGTGGGTACGTTACCATAGTTTCAAGCTTGGTACCTTGCAGTGCAGGTGTTTATTGCCACTACAGGTGTGTTACTCCCGCTACAGGTGTTACTAACACTGCAAGTGTTTTACTGTCACTGCAGTTATGCTATTGACACTACAGATGTCATGCTCCCTCTACAGGTGTGTCACCGATACTGCAGGTCTGTTACAGCCACTGCAGCTGCATCACTGTCACTACAGTTGTGTTAAAGGTTACTGCCAGATACATCACTTTACTGTGGATGTGTTACCATAGTTTCAAGCTATTTACCCTGCAATGCAGGTATGTTGCTGCCCCTGCAGGTGTGTTATTGTCCCTGCAGGCATGGCACTGTTACTATATGTGTTACAGACGTTTTACTCTGCAGGTGTATTACTGCTACTACAGGAGTGTGACTGACACTGTAGAGGCATTGCCGTCACTTCTGTTGTGTTAAACTTGATGTAAGTGTGTTACTGTCTGGTACATTCACTGTTGGTACATTAAACATAATTTCAAGCTTGTTCCCATGCAGTGCAGGTATGTTGCCACCACTACAGGTGTGTTAGTGCCATTGTAAGTGCGTTCCCTTTGTTACAGATGTGTTACTTTCTTTGCAGTTTTGGTGTCTGATAATTCCAAGTGTGTCTCACCTTGTTCAGTTCAGTTAACTTCTCCTCAGCTGTGTTATTGGAGGCGTCTTATTGTCCCTGTTGGTTTGTTACTGTTATTATAGGGAAACCGCTGTGATAACAGGGGTCTTACTGTCACTACAAGCATGTTACAGCCTTTATTTACATTTCAGGTATGTTAGCTTCTCTTCAGGGGTGGTACCTTCTCTGCAGATGTGCCTTTCACAGTAGATGCATTACCTTTTACTGCAGGTCTTGATTGGTCTGTCACTTTAGGTGTTTTATTGTCACCACAGATGTGTTACTTTTACTTAAGGTCCATTCCCCTCCCTGCAAATGTGTTTCTGTTACTGTAGGTGTTTTACTGGCAGTTGCATGGCCAGCCCTGCTACTACCACACAAACCTCAATGTCAGAAATCACTATTCAAACAGGCAGCCCATTGAGGATACACTGGACCTTGATCCACTCATTTAAAATGGACTTTTAACAAGTCCCTTATGAGGTTATATGGTGTGAGTCAATCATACATATATGGATGTGCAACAGTAAGTGCGAAAAAACAGTAGGCCTAAAGACATTAATAAGTCTCCAATGTATTTCCCCAATAATCCATTTACAAATTTTCGTAACATTACAGTTGGGGCAAAAATTCGTATCTTCAGAAGAATCTCTTTACAGGCGAAGGGACATCTCTAAAATATTTAGGACCATTTGTATAGTTTGGACTATTTCTAACGGCATGGAATTTTGACACAATGTTAAACGCAACTAGTAATTTAAATACTTGCTCTAAATAAATGGAAAACATAAAAAATGTAGATACAAGGTTTGGTCCAGCAGTGACAATAAGAAGTAATAAGTCATAAAGCAACTTGATTGAACCCATAAAATAATGTAATGTTAAAAACCCTTTTATTTTCAACTGTTTACAACATTCATCATTTTGTTAGTCCTTATTTTTCATTTCCTTTTTGTCCAATATGTCTTTTTTATCAGATTGTGTTGTGTCCTGCAGTTTGCTGAATTAATGTTATTCTTGTTGTGCCTCGGCTTATTCTTCCATCACTCTACTGTAAAAAAAATGTATGACAGTTTTTAATAATGTAGAACTGGTTTAGATGTGTAGTGCATTATCAAGCAGTGAGCATCACTTTTTCATTGTTCTAGATGTATCTACATTGTAACCATAACACTATAAGGCAAAGTAAATACACTGGCATGACAGCTGCAGTTTGGAATAACTTTTGATTAATTGTATTTTTTTAATTATAAAATATTGCAAAAAATTCAGTTTGTGCATTTATTTTATCTATTTATTCTGCATGTCATTTATATAATAACATGCAGAAAATAATATGCAGGATTTATAATGTAATACCTTAAAAGTGGATAATGATTTTACTAGTCTCCACATGAATTTCAACAATTTTGTGAAACGATGAGAATAAACAGAAAAGACAATTAAAGCTATGATACAAATAATACTAATATAATAATTACAAATAAAACACCTAATTAAATGTGGATATTACAAAATTGTAAAAACCATCATTCTTAATATTTAATAATTTAACATCCTTATTAATGCTATACAGCTTTCTCTTTAATTCTAGAATTATCTATAGCTTATATTTCAAGCAAAATATGAATTTTATTATAATTTTTAAAAGTATTTGTAACTATTACTATATTTATAACCATTGATGTGTCAATATTTTACAGCTAAGTATTGCTGTTGAGCTTAGTTGTTATTCTGTCAATGCTAATTATTTTATCCACTGGTTTTAATGCTTTTTATGATTCCAAACTGTACTTTTGAACAGTATTTATCATACATATACTCATGTATGTATATATATATATATATATATATATATGTACTGCTCTAAAAAATAAAGGGAACACAAAAATAAGACATCCTAGATCTGAATGAATGAAATATTCTTATTAAATACTTTGTTCTT
>JBBPCX010068672.1:0-12023 GCA_037974365.1 Hydrocynus forskahlii
AGAGAGAGAGAGAGAGACACAGAGAGAGAGACAGAGAGAAAGAGACAGACATAGAGAGAGAGAGAGAGATAGACACAGAGAGAGACAGAGAGAGAGAAAGAGAGAGACAGAGACAGACAGAGAGAGAGAGAGAGAGAGAGAGAGAGAGAGAGAGAGAGAGTGATAAAGAAAGGAAGGCCCAGGCAGAGGGAGAAGAGGGGAGAGGAAATGAAGGTAAACACCAGATGGTGACTTGGGGTCCTTCAAAGCCCCCGGCCGCCAGACGCATCGGCGTCCATCACCTCACTGCTGACCGCTGAAACACTGGCGTGGCGATCAGACATCGTACGTCCTGTCACACACACTCACGGGCCTCCACGTGCCACCGAGTGCGTGTTTGGGAGAGAGATTGGCTGAGATAGAGCGAGGCCTTGCTTGGGTTGTAGGGTGCCATAAGATAAACACAGAACGCGGACGCGGAGCGTCGTAGACTAAACAAACCCACCATGCGCACGAATCCGTCTTCCAAGTGGTTGGGAGTTGCTTTATAAGGTCTAAACTCTAGTCTGAAACTAAATAGTCCTTCAAAACTTGAAAACAGAGACCGGCAGGAACGTGGGAAGCGGGGGGTGGTGAGGTGGCTGCAGCGCCCTCCAGATTCCAGGGCTTTTAACTGCAACTTCTAAACAAACAATCAATAAATAAATAAACGAAGTGACATTAAAATAATTTGAGTGTAGCAAAGACCTGGAAGTGTTTACTGGGGGTTGTGTTGATGACACCTGTACTTGATTTGCCCAAAGGAAGACTGTATTCAGAATTGAAGGCCAGTTTTGTGGTCCAAATGGACATTTCATTTTATACCTTTCATTCGTTTTATATGTAATAACCTCAAGAATTTGACATATATGCCTCTTTCAACCATTACATCTCCTGCTTGGAGCGCATTTAAGTGTTGACTATGGGTGTGCCACATATCAAGTGATGTGATTGGCAGCTGCTCAACTCATTAGCATAGTTGTACAGAAGAGAGAGCATCTGTAGTTTCATATTTCATCTGTCTATGTATATTCCCTTCTCTCACCACATTATAGCACATTATACCACCTTCTTTTTGGTCTATGTCATGCATATGGTGCTTATAGAGGAACCCACGGAGCTTCACAGGTGTATCTGTAATTGTTTGTTTATTTTTACTGAATAGAATCATGCTTTTATCTAGACTGTGAGTATAGTAGCAAAATAGTTTTTTTCAGTATTGAGTTTTGGTTGAAGACAATCAGGTGAAATTTGTGGGTTTCCCAGTGGAAAAATGGTCTAATCACATCATTTGGTTTTTGTGGTATCAAGATAGATTAGGCCTAATAATAATAATAACCACCAGTGTGTTTAGGAAGTGGCCGTGGAATCAATCACCCATGTCCTGATTTACAAGCGATCAGGTTTGTTGGGAAAAATATATGTTTTACATATTTTATATAAAAGGTCAAAGATATGTTATAAAAGGTCAAATATATGTTATTGTGTCTGTTCAAAGTGTAGGATAAGACATGGAATGTCTTTACAGACATAAACAAAGGTGTCTGTGTTTAGTCTAGAACAGCCATGATTGCTTATGTGCAATGTCACTAGCTACAAACTGCTAGAATCTCATGGGAGTGCTAAAAAACATTTGCACTCAAGTGCTTTTGTCTTTGTTTTTTGACCGACATGTATAGCCTCGACTGAAGGGCAAGCTCTCTTAGTCATGGTTCCCAAATGCACTTCAACACCCTTCATTTAAAAACCTCTTCCAGCATTCAAGAAGCTTTCAAGAACCAGTTTACCACTCGTGCGGGGCATCCTTCTACGACACATAGCGCTTTTGCGGGAACAGACGAGTGTTAAAGACCGTTTCATTCATGGCGAGCTCCGTGTAATTTTGCCTCTTGTCTTCTGCAAATTCAATTTGTGTGAATCTGTCAAACAAAGAGGTCTCGAAGGACTGGCGTAACCAAATAGACTGTTCTCTAGGGGAACCACAGAGGACATTAAAGGGGACGAGTCACAGAGCAAGAGGAGAGATTAGTGTTGTCTGGACCCACCACAGGGCACAATCAAAGCTTTGCTGTTTTGACTGGCTCGGTACCTCAGTCAAATCTGTGACTGTCCTAGCCTGGAGGGTCAATGGTGATTCAAACAGACAGCAGCATTTGGACAAAGAAGACACATTCAAGGGCTCAAGCAAACCCCTCCCCCCCCTTTCTGTTACTTTGATGTCTCTGTACGACGTTGTGTCCCACATGGTCGGGCACATGGTGTCCAGGTTCCTTTAGGACATCGTTATTGCGTTCTTAGCATCACAGGGGCACGGTGTGTCTCGCCTCATTTGTTCTGACGTGAGAGAGACTGTAACTGATGTTGTTGGCATTCCTCAGCCCCTGGACGGATGGCTGCCATGTCGACTTAGTCACGTAGCCATGCCCTCTCACGATGTGACTCAGTGAGTCGGCAGCGACACTCCGCTACAGGCTGCTGGCTGTCGCTGGGCCGTGTGCGGCGCGACAGAGTCTCTTTGCGGGGGTTAAATTTGTAGTTCTTGAAATGAATTCCGAAACAAAGTCTTTAAGATTACAACAGAGGTGATATTTGGCACACGTTTGAGCCCCATTCCCGCCTAAAACTGGCGTTCAATGTTATTTGTCATGCTATGTAGTATCCTTACCCTGTCATGGACCTGTGCAGGGTGTTTAGGCCTACAACCACTAAGACAGTCCCCAGCACCCCTCAGGACCCTGACAGGCATGAGCAGCTCGGATGGATGGATGAATTTAGTGCAGCAGTATGTCTTGGGTCTGAGAGGATTCTGTTTTCTTTTTATGCCTTCATCCTTGAGTGTTGTCTCACTGCGATCCCAGAAATGTCACACAGTCGTTTGGAATGATGGTATATGTAAGTTCACAGCAGCGTCCTGCTTTCTACCGTCATTAGCCAGTTTACAGACAAGAAAAAGCATTTCCCTCATGCATCCATTACAAAGCACTTGTGGCTCCGCCCACCTTCCAGATGCATCGTCAGAAGGGTGTTGCCCAGCCTTTAAATGAGAGAATACCACTACTATGGCACTGCTGAAGGATGCAAGTAGGCAAAAGGAGGGCAGCCGGTGGCCTGGTGGTCAGGGCATTGCCCCTGTGATCAGAAGGTTGAGGGTTTGAATCCCAGGACTGCTAGTAGCACACTCCTGCAGTTCCTGACCGCCCCCTGCTTCTCTTGTGTGAATGGGTTAAATGCAGAGAGAGAGAGTTCTGCGCTGTTCGCACTGTGCGATCACGTGAGACAAAATGGTCACTTCAAATCTTCATTTAGCAAAGACTGCATTTTTCATTTTGAGGCAAGCGGGCCGTAACGTGCCTTGCGAGGTGAGGAATGTGTCCAGACTTTAACTTATCCTGTCCTAATGTGTGCCTATTAATATTTGTGAATGTCTGTATCAGCAAGTCTGGCTGCCTGCGGAAATTTGCCCTGACAAGCATTTCCAGGAGTGTCCCGACCCAGAGTCGATAAAGACAGCAAAGCGTTCTGATGCATGACGTTCCTGCCGTGCTAATGGCAAATTTCTCTAATGCTAACCGGATAAAAGTGCCCAGACCCACACCCATTTTCAGAATCTGGCGCATCGCCCTGGTGGAAAGAATTGATCTGGAAGGAAATTTCGTGGCTTTGCTAGGTGTGTTTCCATCCTCCCTTTTTCATCTAATCACCATGGCGAGGGTCCGCCGACATGATCCAGCGCTTTACCGGCATTTTAATTGAATTACTCTGCGGCTAGAATTGAATAACAATCAAAACCTTGTCCAGAGTCACCCGTCCCTGATAGCTTCTCAATTATGCCTGTATTGGTTCTCAGATTAGCTTAATTACAGTGATTAGCGACAACTCGTCGGTCTGAATGAGGGAGAGTTAGGGTTTTTATTTATTTATTTATTTTTTATCTGTGCCCTGCGTTAAACACAGAAGGGCTTTTTGAATAACATCAGCGGCAAATCTGTTAAACCCCCTGTGCCCTGATTTAGGAGTTCTTTCCAGCCGGCGGCCGTACCTGAGTCACCTAGTTTTAGGAATCCAGACTGGTGTTTTTGGTGAGCTGGTGTCTGGCTTTTTTTTTTTTTTTTTTCTTTCTCACTCATTTTCTCTCTCCGTCACTCATGACCTCATTTATTTTCCCTTTAATGCTGGTTACACTCAGCAAGGATTCCCAGCCCTGACTGTCTGGACGTCTGGCCGCCCTCCTTCCTGTCGTCTGTACTCTCTCGTTTGCCCTCTTCCTCTCCCCATGACCTCAGTGTGGTGAGACTGTCTGAAGCGAGCGTCTGTACTTTCGGGTTCCCTTGACCTCTTCTGCTCTTTGCTGTATGACCCTAGGCTTGATGTGATTATAGCCTGTCCGGGTACATGCGTTTGTTTGATTCTTGGCATCTCTTTCACTCTTTATGTGGGACCACAGAGTCACGGCTTATGTGTGTGTGTGTGTGTGTGTGTGTGTGTGTGTGTGTGTGTGTGTGTGTGAGAGAGAGGAATCATCTGGCAGGGCCTCCTCATCCTGCGAACAGGAAGACTCTTCTCTCATTCCTGGAAAAAAGACAATGCATCACTGACTGTAGAAAGAATTGCCTGCTAGCATTTCACACTGCATGAGTAGCCTATCAGTGTCTCTGTCTTCCATTACATCTCATTTCCCTGTGCTTTGACATCACCCGGGCCATTAAAGACGTAATTAAATTGCAAAGGGATCCACAGTTGTTTTATGTGAATTGCTCTATTGTAGAGTCAGAATTGTCCACAGTTGCAACGATGGGAAGCACATCCTAAGCACATCTCTAAAAGGTGCTTTTGTACTGTATATGAAAAATAAAATGGCTATAACTGCATTGTAGACATCGGCCCTGGTCCCTCTCCCCTCTCTGTACTGTACAGAAAGTGATACTCCCCTTTAAACAGTGTGAAGTCCTCCCAAATCGGCTGGCTTATGTGGTTTCTGACTCTGAATGACTTACTATTACCTTTACAACAGGGTGGTGCCTAACCAGTAAAACTGACCATCTTACAGTCGCACTGTTTATTTGCTAATTACATTAAAGAGTTCACATTTTGAACATCAAAACACTTACTGATAGCAATCAAAATATGGGAACAATTATGGAAATATGCTTTTTTCCTTTCTTTTAATGTGGCAATGGCCTGATGACTTTATCTGTTATGCAAACCAAGACCTTTCTCTTGCTCTTTTACTCGGTCGCCACTGAAGCGATAAAAGCCAGAGGGCGTTGCGGAGGGCCCGAAATAAATTATTACCCATTTTTCGTTTCCGCCCTTCTTTGTTTTGCATGCCACTGCTCTTCTAAAAGGCTCTCATTAAATATGGATCCACTAAATGAGCGTGCTTCCTAACATACCGTTGCATCGGCAGCACTATGTTTCTGCCGTTGGTGTGTGTTCAGAAATGTACAGGGGATGCAAAGAACGTGCACCTGGTGTTGTGTACAATTTGTGTGGACTGTTTATGCATCCATGTTTATGCAGTTCCATACAACTACAGGTGCTGTCCCGTGTGTTATTGTGAGCTAGTGGCCTATGTGACGTGCCTTTGAGTAACACGGCTTACGCGCTTTGTGCATTTTTGCCCGTCAGTTTGTTACACCAGGCACATGGAGTAGAAGGGACTGCTTGAGTCAGAGACTGTTATGACTGTTGAGTCATTATTAATTAATTCTTTCCGTCTCCCGGCCTCTCGCTCACACATGCACATTTCCTCTGCCTCCGCTGTTTTGTTGTCGTGGCCCTTCCTATCAGGTGATATTTACTACTTTACAAGCCAACACCAGTTCCCTTGATGCCTTATTACATCCGTACCACACTGGTTGTAACACAAACTGTCTCTGTGTTCCTTCTCAGGGCTACCTCGGGGCTGCATGAAACTGGCGTCCGCCAGGCCCTGCCGAGTTTGACGGCTCTTGGCCTAACGCCCCGGCGGTTTGATGAGGTAACGACAGGCACCGGACGACCAACCCTCCCAACTTAGGTCCCCTTCCCTCAACCCCCTCGGCTGCGGAACCATGGGTCAGAAGATCTCTGGCAGCATCAAGTCGGTGGATGTGCGAGGCGAGCCCTCGTATCGCCCACTGCGGAGGGAGCTCCGCGGGCCGGACTTCTTCAAACCGGCCCGGTTGGACCTGCTGCTTGACATGCCGCCAGCACCCTACGAGTTGCAGCTGCAGCATGCCTGGAATGCCGACGACCGCTCGCTCAACATCTTCATCAAGGAGGATGACAAGCTAACCTTCCACCGGCACCCCGTTGCCCAGAGCACAGACTGTATCCGCGGACGTGTGGGTTACACGCGGGGCCTTCACGCCTGGCGCATCCACTGGCCCGTACGCCAGCGAGGCACACATGCTGTTGTGGGCGTGGCCTCCGCTGAGGCACCCTTGCACTCAGTGGGGTACACATCCCTGGTGGGCAGTGACAGTGAGTCCTGGGGCTGGGACCTGGGCCGAAACAAGCTCTACCACAACAGTAAGAACCGGCCAGCCTCATCGGCGCCCACCTACCCGAGCTTCCTCGAGCCTGAGGAGGCCTTCGTGCTGCCCGACGCCCTGGTGGTAGTGCTGGACATGGACGAGGGCACGCTCAGCTTTATGGTGGACGGACAGTATCTAGGAGTGGCCTTCAGAGGGCTCAAAGGGAAGAAGCTATACCCTATTGTCAGCGCTGTTTGGGGACACTGTGAAATCACCATGCGCTACATCAATGGCTTGGATCGTAAGTCTGATTTTTACATTGGTTATATTGCTGGTTTCGGTTTGACTGTAGAGGTTCCCCGATCATGGCCCTTGATTCCATTCGCCAGCTAATTAAGAAGCCTGATTTTGTTAGAGCAGGTATGACACTAAGGATGAGCCTCCTGGATTAAGCCTAGTCATGTACTATATCTTCCTGTCAATGTGAATATTGTCTTCATTTCTAAATCTTGAGTCGTTAAAATGGTGCATACCAAGGGGTTAATCATTTATTAAAGATTTTTAAGGAAACTTCCACCAAATGTCTTAAAATTGGTGCTAAAGTACGAAGGGTAACTATATAGAGTACACTGGAGCTATATATTGGTATTCAAGGCGGTAGCTTCTGGTTTGGTCTGGATTTCTGTGTCTTGGCTGAAAGTGGATAGTCTGTATTTTTAGCAGAAGTGGAGGTCCAGGGTCCAGGACAGTTTGGTGATTTTTCTTCTCAAACACCCCTGATTCAACTCACCCGTTGCTTGCCAGGTTTAGTGGGTGTGTTTGGAACTAATCAAACATGCTGGACACTGGGACTGCATGCGAGGAGCTGGGCACTGTAGGTTTTTAGCCCTCCTATGCTTAATGGGACCAGTGATCTTCACATGCTCTCTCCCTCAAGCAATCTGTCAGGACTTCAAGCACATATTGATTATGGACATATGACACTACAGTAGTGTACACAGAACTGTTGACATAAATGGAGCCCAGGCTCTGACACTCCATTTGAAAGGTGAAGATCGATAATTTTTCGATCTAATGGATTACATTCAGGCTATTAGTCCTGGCTACTTGGGATACGATTACATAACACTGACCCCTTTCTTGCACTTTATACCGTTAGATCAGATGTGACATCAGCCTTGCATTTCTTGCTTTGTTTACTGACACGACATGTCATTTTCCTTAAGGAAATCTACGTCCCACTGTGTTTTTGTGTCCTTCTTTTACTGTCTGTGTGATCTAAGTCAGAATTCCTTAAACAGAAGGACTTCCCCCTAAACTGGCCGTGCCAAGCAGGCACAATGCGTTTGTGCAGAGGGACACGTTTGATGCTTGTGGACTGATGTTAGTAGCTCTTGCAGCTATGCCAGAACAAACAAGACGCTCAGAGAGGTGACGCTCAGGAGGATTCCGTGCTGTCTATACCAAGATGGCTTTTCATGATCTCTTCTTTGAGAATGTGCTTCAAAAGCCACTGCTGCATTGGTGGCATAGATGGGGAATCGAAAGTACCCTGCTTTGGGCAGTTTCGATAAAAATGCTAAAATGGCGAATAGGAATGCATGATTTAGACCTAGAACCATACTGTAAGTATGTTGCTCCATATTGTAAGCACTGTGTAGCTTGCCATACATTAGTAAACCCTCCATGTGATCTGGTTCACGTGCAGTCTGCGTTATTTTATACCATATATTTCAAGGCCCTAAAAGCTAATAAATGAACTGAAGCCAGCCAGGCTAGTTCGATGCCACCAGTCACATTAGAATGTTGGGTCATATTGTTTATATTTCAATGAGTCGTGGTAATTGCATGGTAAATCCCACTTGCTAGTATGGTGTCCGCCTATTAGATGATGTTACCTAGGAGGGTGAAGGTTTGCATGTTTTGCAAAGAATCGTATAGTCACTGAGCTCTTTTGGATTTAGCCTTTTTTGGTATTTTTTGTAGAAGCCATTTTAGAAATTAGTTTCACGTGATAAAAAAATTTGCACTTGGGACTTGTGTGCTATGATTACATACACTGATGTTAATTTTGCACAGTGTGCTTGTATGAATCTCATATTCACAGAGAACATATATCATGAGATGATTTCTGAGATAATTCTGTATAATCTGTATGCATTCCAGAGCTGAACTATGTAGTCAGAGATACTGACTGTCTTCTGAAGTTCTAGCGAGGCTATTCCCCCTAATTACATAAATAGGACATGATGAGAGCTAAAGAAGAAATTCCTTTCTGTTCATGAGGACCCCACCTGAGGTTTGGCAGTCATTTCCGAACTGAAAAAGAGAGTCTGGCGGAATTAGCAGGATGCTGGCAGCGCACATCTTTTGACATCTGTCTCACTGGAGACCTCCACTCTCTTTTATGCCTCTGTGGCAGGGGACCGGGAAGAGACCGCCGGCCGTTTACGGAGCATTTGAAGCCGAAAGTGGTCTCTCTCGACTTCAAATGGGGACGCACAAACCGTAATGGTTGATAGGAGCTCAGCGAGTGGCCAAAGTCGGTCTGAAAACCTCTTCAAAGCTCCTTTTAAGAGTCTCGTTTCCTGCGGGGTGAATTGTGTGAAGGTGGAGCGCGCTCAATCCGGGCTTAGAAGAGTGTTCCTCCCTGTAGAAAACACTTTCTTTTTACTCTCAGCTAGGCTGTGGCTGCCATCGGCTGTGATGGAGAGGGGCTGAGAAGACGTGGTGAAGTCGTGTGAATATAGAACATGTGTGAAGAAAGAGCTGGGACATACAGATAAATGAGAAATCAAGAGATTCCAGGAGCATTTCCTTCTTTGGATGCAAAGGCATATTTTTGGTCATGTTCGTTGAGGGGAGTGGATGTTGGGTGTTGACTGTAAATACCTAATAGAAATAATTACGACGCCCTTCATTGCTTATCCCATTGGAATTGGTCAGATGTCCAGTTTTAAAAAGACACAACACAACATTCCCATGGAAAACGGATCTAGTCATGTTCTTTGAGAGGCACGGACTTACTCCTCCTTTTTATGGCTCTCAAATGTAGTCCTGGCAAATTTCAATATGTGTCCAAGTTCTTTCAAAGACCCCTGCCAAGAATCTCCACAGAGAACCAATAAATGATGACTATCTACGCCTGCACTGTTTTTAAAGGCTTTGTTGATTTGCACAATCAGGATCTCCCCAGACCTCATTAAGGCAGATTTACAGGCCACTTTGCACACTGTGTGACCCCCAATTTATCATAAAACCATAGATCTCTGTTCATGGGAGCTGAATTGTCATGTTACAGAGAATGGTTGTGCATCTAAAAACTATTACAAGTGCAGTTCAGAGGACCCTGTGTTACAATTAATGGTAAAACCCAGTAGGAATCACTTTTGGCAAAAGAAAAACAAGGTCCATAGTGTTTCCCAGTTGAGGATTTTGAGTACAGGTCAAAACAAAGACAGCTTTGGAAGTTAAGCCAGTATTAGATATTTGAAAGTAAGTCGTTCTTGTTTCTTTTGTTATTTTTTCTTTTTTTTTTTTTCCAGAGCAAAGGGCTGTTCATGTGGTTTTACTTGTACATGAAGAGGTGGGGTTAACGGAATTTTCCCAAACAAATCTGGCATATCCGTCTTTTTAAGGCCTTCACACTCCAGCGAGATTCTGGCACACTTCACCTAAGAGATGAATCCAGTTAATCCAGTTCGAACTGACTCACTGGTTATTCTGTGGAAATGTTTTCTCAAGTATATTGAGGTTCAAAGAAGTGTTAACTTGGGTTCTCTATGATTCAGACCAAGCCCATGTGCTCTTCTACCTCAAAGACTCCAAACATTAAAGCATAAAATGACAGTAAAAATGGTTTTACGTGGTGATGTTGGCTGACAATAAGGACAATAATTACGACACCCTTCATTCCTTATGCCGCTGGAATGGGTCAGATGTTTTGTTAAAAAAACACACAACTCCACATCCCCATGGAAAACGAACCCCATCCGAACAGAATCTAAATTTTCTGACATTGAAACTGAGTAAAGCATCCTTTATGACAGCCTTGTTTAATGTCTACACAGGCTTATGCTATTTGTTAAGTGAGGTTTGTGTACATGTCACGTAGCCTTGTGAATAGTGGCCTTCAGTGAAGCATTACCACTGTTTCTAGTGCTGTATACACAAAATAACACCAGTCCCTGTTGAATCTGGCACACATTATAAAGGAGGAGACACATAATTGGTTGAAAAATTAACTGGAGAGCTTGTAATGCTCAATATGGAAGCTGTTTATGGGGCAGTTCCTTCTTTTGTATAAGTGACAGTCACCTTTTTGGTAAATTTTTCCTTAATGTGGAAGGAGCTTTAAAGCTTCTGTGCACTATTTGAGCCAAACGCAATTTGTGCGATATTGGTACGATAATGTTTATGTTGATTTTCATGAATTGTTCTTATGCATTTAATGTTTGGGGGTTATAAGACTCCCCGTTACAAAGAGAAAGGACCTCACTCTTGAGTGACTGGAAGTAAATGGGGGGATTACACTGGCCGCTAAGTGGACCTGGGTAGGGCTCATGTTTAGGCCTTTTTTAAGCTTACATTTACATTTACGGCATTTAGCAGACACTCTTATCCAGAGCGACGTACATCGGTCCTTAAGTCCACATCTGTTCTTCAAAGCTGTAAAGCTAAACTTAAATCAACATCCACTACTTAACCAAGTTACTGCCAGCTAAGTTACACACCTTAACAAACCCTGTCAAAGAAAAGGTTAAAGCAAAAGTTAAGAGTGGTAAGTGCCCAAAGTTTTTTTTTTTTAAGTAAATATAGGGGAAAGAAATGAATAAACAAAAACAAGAGGCCTGGTTTGTCACCAAGGTGCTCCCTGAAGAGACGCCGCTTGAAGACAGCGAGGGACTCCGCGGATCTGATTGGAAGCGGGAGTTCATTCCACCACTGGGGAGCCAGGACTGAAAAGAGTCTTGGCTCAGTAACAACAGAAATCCTGACATCGTTACTGATGACTTCGCTTATGGGTTGATTTTCAAAAACGCTGCAGAGTTGAGGGGCGGCCCGACCGACGGCTGTAGACTAACACTGCTAAACTCAGATCGAGGGAACAGGACGCCGGCCTCTTGGCCCTGTGTTCTCGTGTGTAACTCTGATGTCTGATCCGGACTGCATTAAGCACTAATATGGGAGAGGCTGTGCATTAGAGGCAGACCATAGATATAATATACATTAAAGCCAAGCAGCTCACAAACAGGGAGATTAGGCTATATGGCATGCTGCTGAAATACTCAGAGAAGTGTGTGTGTGTGTGTGTGTGTGTGTGTGTGTGGCATGTCTGAAAGCCCTGATTATGCAAAGCTAGAGGAGCACAGACGGAGTGTGGGTGAGATGATGTGTGTGTGCGTATGTGTGCATGCAACTTTCAGTGGTCCATGACCACATGCTCTGTTCCTGGGTGTCTTGAGTTCTTAGAGTGTGTGTGTGTGTGTGTGTGTGTGTGTGTATGTGTGTGTGTGTGTGTGTGTGTGTGTGTGTGTGTGTGTGTGT
>JBBPCX010068673.1:0-12020 GCA_037974365.1 Hydrocynus forskahlii
ACCAAGCAAGCCTCTCTGAACAGGCCCACCAAGCAAGCCTCTCTGAACAGGCCCACCAAGCAAGCCTCTCTGAACAGATCCAACAGATCCAACCCCGCAGGCTTCCTGCAGGGCCATGACGGCAGAGCTCTGGAAACGGAGGTCGGTCCAAAAATTCTGAGCGATCTCACGCACCAGGCGCTGGAAGGGCAGCCCGTGGATCAGCAGCTCCGTGGATTTTTGGTAACGGTGGATCTCTCTCAGAGCCACGGTGCCGGGCCTGTAACCGTGAGGTCTGCACTGTTCTTGCTGTGGTAGCCACAAGAAAAATAGTGAAAATACAAGTAAAATAAATAGCCTAAATAATACTAGGCATTGATCGGGTGAATATTTACTGTAAATCATAGCAGAAGGGCACGGTACTGAGGAAAAAAGTTAGGACAACCTACCCCCTAATAGCTAGTGTTAACCCCTTTTGCTGAAATAACTGCAGTGAGACGCTTCTTGTAGACATCTACCAGTCTCTGACATTGGTCTGAGGAATGTTTGCCCCATTCTTCAATGCAGAATTGTTTCAGCTGTGAGATGGTTGAGGGGTTTCTTGCATATACATCCTGTTTCAAGTCACCCCACAGCATCTCAATGGGATTAAGATCTGGGCTTTGATTCTGCTGTTCCAGGACTCTCCATTTCTTAGTTTTCAGCCAGGCCTTGGTTGTATTTATTGGTATGTTTGGGTCATGCTCATGTTGCAGGGTCCAGTTCCACTTCAGCTTTAATTTTCTTCCAGATGATCGCACATGCGCTCCAAGCAGCCTCTGATACACTTGAGAATTCATGGTGGATTCTATGATGGTGAGCTTGCCAGGTCCTGCTGCAGCACAACACCCCCAAACCATGATACTTCCACCTCCATGCTTTACAGTTGGTTCTTTTCCTGGAATGCTGTATTTGGTATACACCAAACATGTCCTCTGTTCTGGTGTCCAAATAATTCAATTTTAGGCTCATTGGTCCAAAGAACATTATTTCAGAAGTTCTGGTCTTTGTCTATGTTCTATCTGGCAAACTTCAGTCTGGCCTCCATGTTTCTTTTGGAGAGCAAAGGTTTCCCCCTGCACACATCCCATGCAAGTTAAACTTGTGCAGTCTCTTTCTGATTGTAGAGGCATGCACTTTCACATCAACAGTAGTAGTGCTGTAGGTCCAGTGATGACATTTTAGGGTTTTCAGAGACTTCTTTTAGCATCTTCCGGTCTACTCTCGGGATGACCTGGGCATGTTGACGGTTGTTTTGAAAGTCCTCCACTTGTAGACTATTTTCTGGACAGAGGAAAGGCTGATTTTAAATTATTTTGAGATCTTTTTAAACCCCTTAACAGACTCATAAACTGCTACAATCTTCTTTCTAAAAGGCCTCGGACAGCTCTTTCTATCTCACCATGGTGTTCACTCTCACCTCAGCAGTCAGGAGAACAACAGACTAAGGCCTCGTCCACACGGACGCCATAGGCGTTTTTGTTGCGTTTTGTATCTGCGCTTGACCGAGCGCCGGTGCTGAACGTCCGTGTGGATGCTTCGATTTGCTCCAATGAGCAGAAAAACGGTCGGCGCTCAGTCCGCGCTCACCTGGCGCCACGAACACCCGAAAAACACCTGATTCAGACGTCTGTGTGGGCAAGGCCTAAATGTCTCCTTCAAAATGCTAAGTAATGATGTTCTAATCATGTGGACCTGATGTGATACACCTATGTGTGATTAGATGAAAGGTGTCCTAGTTTATTGCTCACCAGAAACTGCATTTTTTGTATTAAATTTACAAATTACATTTTAATTTGAAAAGTCTTCTCAACAGTTTCATTTGAGTTATGTTGTTTCTTCCAGTATTGTTACAATTGAGATTAAATATTAATATATGTCCGAGAATGTTCCAAAACCACACAGGCTTTCAGTGTGTCCTAATTTTTTCACATTACTGTATAGCATAGCATAATCAATTTCCTCTGAGATCAATAAAGTTTCCTGATTCTAATATTTTATTAATGCATGTATGAGGAAATGAAATGAGGAAAGAAAACACTTAACAACGCAATGCCTCTGAATGACGTCCAGTATTAAATAATCTTAAATTTGATTGTTTTACTCAACTGGCCCTTTAAGTATTGGCTAAATATACCAATGACGTCTGGAGTATTAAAACTGTTACTCATGGAGTTATGGATTTCTGTCAGTGTTTTGAATGGATTTGAATGGATTTCTGTCAGTGTCCCTTTGTATAAATATACACAATGCATGACTTTCTCTCACAATCTTGTTTGCTGTCATTGCTTCTTATTTGTCATATACACCTTAATGAAATATTTTTGTTTCAGTTACTTTGATGGCGATGATCCTCCAGAGCAGCAGGAGGAAACAGTGCATGTTGAAAAAAGCTCAATGAAGGAGAAAGAAAAGGAGACAATGAAGATGAAAGTGACTGAGGAGCCCACCAACCGAGACCTAGAATTCTTGTTTCAAAGTCTGGTTCAAAAGCCTTCACTTGATGCAGAGCTGAGAAGTGATTTCCAAGCCAAACAAGCGACGCCAAAGTACCAGGAAATGTTGGTAAGAGTTTTTGTGATTATCAGAGTTATAAGAGTTTTTGTGATTTATCTTTCGTGATTTTCACTTTATGAACAGTTTCTGAGCTTTTTCTTCCTAATCACCTTGTTTGCTTTGTCTTGATGTTCTGTTTTACAGAAATTCAGAGAAAAACTGCCCTCCTACGGCATGAGAAAGGTAAAGTATGCAACTTCACAACTCTATTACCTTTTCTATTACCTTGCAGAAAGTAGGTGAACCATAATGGATCAGCAGTGCACCAGCTGATTAGACTTGGATTAGCTGCCTCTCACAGCAGAATCCAATACATCATTGTGCCAAAAGAAAACCCACCAATGATAAGGCCTGTGAAGGTCACCCCAGCTGTGTACAAACACACAATGGATTGAAACAAGGGGCCACATTCTTAAAACTGCAGTGGCATGAATATCCTTCCTCACATGAAGTCACTTAGCAGTGATCAGCTCAGTATAACCATCCAGTTTATGTCAAGTTTATGTCTGTCCCAGTGTCCCGCCTGTGGCATGGCATGGGACTATAGGCACTTTTCCGTAGGTACACAGCATCTGTACTGTACTGCAGTGGCATCAAAGTTGTAGCGCACTTTGAGTTGCCAGTGTGGCTCAGGCCAGTAACAGTGTTTTTAACATGGTAGCAGCACAATTCTCTCCCCACAGTTTATTACCTGTCATCATCCTAAAACTGCGTCCATGGAGCAGAATTGTTTTTCTGTCAAAGATGCCTCTGTTATTATTGTCTTGTTTGAGTTTTTAATTTTTTATTTGTCATCGTTTAGCTGTGCAATGAAAACCTTACCCACCTAACTTCTTCACAAAGTCCTGGTGGACCTTTGCATTTCTCACAGAGTAAGAAAACTCCCACTGAAATGTATCTTCAGCCCAAACAGATACAGTTATGGTTCTGACAGAAAAATTATTAGCCCCCCTAAAGAAATCACACAAAATCCTTAGTATTTCATATATTCCAAAAGAACAAAGACAAAATCACCACAAAGTTTGATTAAGAAATTTTACTGATGTGCTGAAGTTTAACAAGAAAACTAAAAAATGACAAGGTCAAAATTATTAGCCTCCCTGACATTTAATGGTCAATTGTGTGGCCTCTCAACAACCTCTCTCTGTAGTTCTTAACTAGGTTGGCACATGTGTCTTGAACCCACTCTTCCATGGCAAATTGTTCTAGCTCATCCAGTTTGCGAGGTTTTTGAGCATGGACATTGGCCTTCAGCACCTGCCACAGATTCTCAATGGGATTGAGATCTGGGCTCTGTGAGGGCCACTCCAGGACCCTGATTTTGCTGCCCTTCAAAAAGTTTATGGCCAACTTAGGGTATGCTTTGAGTCATTATCTTGCTGAAAGACCCAGCAGCGACCTAAAGTGAGACTTGCTGCAGATTGCTTTAAATTATTCGTCAAAATGTCAACATACTGCTCTTTTTTCATGACCCCATGAACACGAACAAGGTTCCCAGTGCCTGAGGCAGTATGACAGCCCCACAACATGATGCTCCCTCCACCTTGTTTAACAGTGGGAACTGTGTTTTTAGGGTTGAAGGCCTCTCCCCTCCAAACAAAAGCAACATCCCTGTGCCCAAACAGCTCGAGTTTAGTCTCATCAGACCAAAGAACAGACTTCCTTCTGTTGTCATGACTACATTTTGACCCATCAAATAGCAGTGATGCTGTCAGCAAGGCTGCTGCCTGCTTTGGCCCTGCCGGCGAGCAGCACGAGTGCGGCTTGGGTATGGATCGCTTCATTCGTAATGGAAAAACATTTGGTCACGGTTCCTTGTGCCAGTGGAAAAGTGCCATATGTTTACTGGCCAACTGACCAAGACGTTGCCTTACACCTCAAGTACAGAGAACATTGCAATAGATTATACACCTGTTCAATACAGCACTGCAAAATACTCTGTACTCTGTTCTGTGTGAGTGCAGGAGCTGGTGGAGTTGATAGAGGCGAACCGTGTGGTGGTGATCAGTGGAGAAACTGGCTGTGGCAAGACCACACAGGTCACACAGTTTATCCTAGATGACTACATCCATCGGGGAGTGGGCTCCCTCTGCAGGGTAGTCTGCACCCAGCCGCGACGCATCAGCGCCATATCTGTGAGTATGGTTAGCTAGTCTTGATTTTATGGGTTTGATTTTGTGTCCCTATATGTGCCATTTTTTTTACTCTTGATGTAATAGAGAAGCATTTGTGGACTAACAGACTGAGTTTATTACTGTGTTGGATTCTATGTGAATCCCTTTGATTGGATTGTCTTATGTGGAGCCAAATAAAGTATTTTAAAATTTGTGTGTGTATGTAGGTGGCAGAGAGGGTTGCAGCAGAGAGGGCGGAGCAAGTCGGAGAAGCAAAGTCCTGTGGGTATCAGATCCGTCTCCAGAGGTGAGTGTATATGCATGGATTGGTGGTCAGTGGTCACCAGACCATTACTGGTCAAGGACCCTGAGTTGTCCTTCAGGACAAGATAAAACAGAACAGGAAAAACCACTTATGCTTTTTATCTGTGCTGATATAGACTTTTAAATATAACCGATCAATTAAAATGTACATTCTAATTGAAACTGTTCAGTGATTACTTTGCTATTTGAAAGAGAAACAGAATGTCCACAGGATGTATAAAGCTGTGTTCAGCAGTTTGAACAGTCTCCACAAGGGTGAACACTCAGTTAGCACTTGTGAGTATCTGTGATATAGCGTGATGTAGCAATACAGTCAATTCATGCTTCAGTTCAGAAGATAATTTGTGGTTCACCATTTGACACACTCTCAATATTTTCATCAAAATAAGACTGAAAACAAGTCAGTATTCTCACAATATTTTGAATAAAGGAAATAATGAGGGGAAAATGATGACTATTCAGGGACAAATTACAAATGAGACTTGAGATGGGCTGGGTGAGGTGATGTATGACATTAATGTGCTGGAGTGGATTGTTGATTGGTGCTGGTTTAATGCTATAAACAATGGAGTTACTTCAAATATCATAATTAATAGAATGTTTATTCTCCACAATGCATATTGTCACATTTTTGCATCACGGTATTTTGATACATCAGTACACACTTAGTTACACATTTCATGTGTAGCAAGTAAAATGAAGTGTTATAAATTGTGCGTCTATTACTTGGTTAATTGTCAGAATACTTGCTATATTATCAATTCTTTTATATTCAGAAGCTTCAGGCCTAAACTACAGCTGTAATAGAATGGAATTGAATCATGAAAGAGATTTCAGAATGTACAGTCATGTATAGTCATATAGTGTGTGTGTGTGTGTGAAAGATACAGATAAACATTGAGGTCAGTGGAGCATGTTTTGTCTGAGGGCAGATAATTGTTTTTTTGGGGGAACAGGATGTGTAAAAAGACAGTGAAAGAGTGAGAGAGTGCTGATTAGGACTCTTGCTCTCTGTCTCTTTCTGTCTTGCACACTCCTTCATTTCCTTTCAAAATCTCTTTCAAGTTTTCTCCTCCTGGCTCTCTTCTGTCCTCTTTTTCAGATCCTCTGAATGGCTATTGCTTGCTACCTAATCATGATTCCTTGTGTTATCTCTCTCTCTCTCTCTCCCTCCCTCCCTCCATCACTCCCTCCCTCCATCACTCCCTCCATCACCCTTCAGTTTCCAGTCTGTATCTGTAATTACCGAAGGGCTGTAATTATTGTTTGGAGCCCAGGTGTTTTAGTATAAACCATCTGCTTCTTGCTGGGTTCTCCAGGGTCTGATTCCCCTAAACTCTGCCACAAGAACAATGGAAATCACGTCTTCTTTCTTCTCAGGGGCTAAAATGGAGTGTGTGTCTGGGGGGTGGAGACATAGGAAAAGGAATTGGTAGTTCCTGAGTCTGTCAAAATGATGTTTTGCAAAATTTTACCCCAAATAAAATCAATCGGCCAAGATATATTTGGTATTTGAAATTTGCTTTTTCAGTTTTAGCACTGAAGCCACAAGGCTAATGTTGGTAGGAGCAGTGTAGGTGTTGGCATCATGCATACTGTCTTGCTCATGTTTGTCAGTAAAATTTTGCATGTTGCTTCAGGATACTATATTATAATCCTTTTTTTTTTTTTTTTTACAGGGGTATGCATCCCTCTATTCTTTTAAATCAGTACAGTACTTGAAATGGTCAGATATAATTATGTTAACTTTTATGTTGCTGCTTATTATGGCAAATTATTTTGCTAACCAGCTAACAGAGTTTGCTGGTGGTCTGAACCAGTGTTTGTCATTTACATTCAGTGTCAGTACTACTCAGTAAGGCTTGTGCTCATTTGGGCTGTACTGATAAGCTTCCATTACTTAGCTACTTTAGCCTTATAGCTCCAGTGCAAAATGAATTAAATAAATTTCAGACACCATATATGGCCTTGCTGCTACATTTGGTACAGGGTTAAAAAAACGATGCTAATTTTGAGCTGCTTAAAAGACCACTTTTTTTTTTTTTTTAGATTTAATGCAGTATGTACTTTTCACAACCTGATGTTCACAGTCCACAAAGTCCATTTATGAAAAACTAAAGAGCCAAAACAGTTTTGAATAAATTCTTTATTTTCTTGATCTCACAAACACTAGCTTAGTAGTTAAGCCCTACATATTCATCATGACATTATAAAGAGTGTTTCAGCCCAGACTGCACTCTGATGGGGCACGATACAGGGCAACCAATCAGCAGAGGGCATTTACATATTTCAATTTTAAAGGCATGGTAACAAATGCAGGCTGTTTAATTCTAAGGGATAAAGAGAGGTTGAAAATGGTCATTTAAAGATGTCTGCATTGGAGACTAGCATCAGTTTTCATTTTTGGTTGCTCCTCCCAGGCAGGTCATAAAATGGAAGTATTAATGCTATAGATACCTGTATTTCAGCTTTTTCTTTTACTTTGTTTTTAATGAATCACACTTTGAATCCAGTTTGTAGTTTCAGTTGTTTTTTGGTCCTGAGGGTTTAGTCTGTGCTAAGACTGATACCTGGAACTTATTTCCTTTACATACATTCTTAATGCACATGTAGTTTACATACAGAAATGACCTGGTCAGGAAAGGAGAAGATGCATATCTTATTTATTCATATAAACAACCCACTCGAGAGAGGAGAGGGGAATGAGTGGGCCAGAGAGGAAGATAAGACAGCACCAGG
This sequence comes from Hydrocynus forskahlii, assembly GCA_037974365.1. Taxonomy (NCBI): domain Eukaryota; kingdom Metazoa; phylum Chordata; class Actinopteri; order Characiformes; family Alestidae; genus Hydrocynus; species Hydrocynus forskahlii. The sequence goes on from JBBPCX010068673.1 coordinate 7,752, forward strand.
GACAGCTGTGAGGGGGGGCGCTGAGGAGATGAGAGGGAATGCCAGGTCACAGACTGTTTCAGACCCTTTTAGCAGAGAGAGCGAGAGAGAGAGGGGGGACGACGACAAAGATGGGCTGGGCAGGAGGTGATGGAGGGAGTGATTGGGTGAGTAATAGGGAAAGAAAGCTGGTCGATAATTGGAGAGAAGCTGGGATTAGAAAGAGAGTGCTTGGGTTTCCGAGAGAAATAGAAGAGATGGGAGGATGAGGGGATAAGATTGAGCTCAAGTAGTGAAAATGCATCCACAGGACCTGAGAGGGATTAAAAAGACCAGGACCTTTTATTCATTTGTAACTAGAGGACAACCATGAGAAATGTTGGGTTAAATGAGGGTGGGAGCGTAGACTATTTTTTTGCACCTTAGGTCATTTATGCCTTGACACCTCAAGTAGAAAACCCATACAGAACAAAATCCTGGGTAGGTTTTTACTATGTGGACCCATATTACCCACATTTGTTGTAAGCGATGATATATGCATTATTATCTAACTAATTTCCCAACTCCTCTATATCACCTTGAATTAAATATGATTATTATATTATTGTGGCTTTAAGACCTCAGAACCTCTGATTGGTCACCATATGGACTCAAACACTCCTTATAACTTTGATGTGAGTGGATGGAGCTTTGTAAAAATGTGAGTGGATGGAACCCCTTCGTAAAAATGGGCAATTTTTGTAGATTAGTTTCCATATATGGAACCCCCTATGATTTGGATCCTATATTAATCAAATAGCAAAAGACTGGCCTACATGATTGGGGGGTGGGTTGATTAGTAAAACATACTGTAATTGGTTAAAGGGGGAGTTGGCATATTGCAGCCTTCTTATGTGTTAGTGTTGCAAAGGCCAGTACTGTAATAGGCAGTTCTCCTTGGAATAACCATTCACTTATGAAGCTGATTTATTGTGAGTTTGAAAGAAGTGATGAAAAGATGGAAGTACATGTGAGAAATTGGACTTAATGGAGGAAACTTGCATTACTTTTTTCCTTTCCGACACATATGCTTCTTAAATAATTAGACTGACCTCTTGTGAAAATAGTACTACTGAACTGTTTTTGGTAAAGATGTAACATGATTTTGGTGACGATTCTAATTAAATCTTGCATTTTGTTCCACGTCATGACCTTGGGCGTCTCTTCCTCCTCCTCTGGGCTCTGCTATCCAGCCGGTTACCACGGAAACTGGGCTCCGTGTTGTATTGTACGACGGGAATTATTCTTCAGTGGCTGCGCTCTGATCCGTGAGTGTTTTTCGTCTCTCTGTCTCTCACACATACACACACACACACAATCTATCTCTCACCCGCTCTCATTAAAATCAATTAAATTCAGTGCTGCCCTTATTACTATGGCTGCTTCCAGATTCCAAACAATTGATAGTGAGATGATACCAGTCACAGTGATGCTCACATCACAATGTTTACAATAACAGAGTTGATAAAACAGTACCACAAATAATGAGCAGACACGAGCAAAAGATTTAGATGGAAGCAAAACAAATATGATGTTTTTTTTAGAACATTAAGTTGATTCCAACTGTTTTTTAATGCAGATTTTCCAGCGATAGATATTCACAATCTCAATTTTTCATCTAGTAAAAACTTAGGGTTTGATTTTTTAAAATTTATGTGAAAATAACAACTGTACTGCTCTGAAATTTGTCATAAGGAGAAAGTTCATTTCTCTAAACTCCACTGGTCTTAAAGTGACCACATTGTCTTTTCTTTTTTTGTCCCACCCTTTTTCATTGCTAGACTGTGGTGACTCAGCCTGTATTCGTTCAGAACTTGTATCTTCGTATCTCTGGCAGTGAATACTAGTGAATAATAATGTATCCTGCTGGCAGTGACATTATGGGACAGCTGGTGGCCTAGTGGTTAGGTAGTTGCCCCTGTAATCAGAAGGTTGCAGGTTTGAATCCCAGGACTGCTAGTATCACAGAGAATTCCTTGAGCAAGATACTGTCCCCACGCACTGCTCCCGGGTTTATTATCGCCCCTCATTATCGGCAGCCCACTGCTTTACTTGGTGAATGGGATAAATTCACACTGTGTGCTGTGCTTTGGGAACAGGGTTGTACTGGTGCCAATATCGATACTTATCGATAACTATTACTGATCCTACTCACCATAATCCACATTTCAGTACTGTTTTAGTACCAGTTCTTAATGGCCACTACTAATGAAGACATGCTTTGCTGATTTGTATTCTTTGTTTAGAAACCAGTAGTGTAACCAGTGTTTCCCCATCATTAAAATTAGTAACTGTTTCAGTCAAAAAGACAATTATTGATTAGACATATTGGATAACTGTTTACTCGAGTGGTGCTCTTCTTTTTAGTGTGTTCCAACTACCAAATCAAACCGAAGCAGATTAGTACTGTTTCTTTGTCATTGTCATTGCAAAATAATATTGTAGCTTCCTAGTATTCTAGTACTAGTATTCTAGCCCACGTCTGCATCCTGGACACATTGGGTCTCCTTCCTGTCAGCATAAAGTAAGGTGTCTGTCTGGTGCGGTGGTTGAAACATCTATTCCTCACCACTGCTGCTGTCTGGACTGCATACGGCCATAGTTCCTTGGGTAACTGGCTTTTCAAGAGCATACATCTAGCCATGTCAAAAAGGGTTCTCCAGTTGCGCAGTGCCATTCTGGTGTGGTGAGTATGGTGCTGATGTCTCATGTCTGATTCTGTTCTGCGAAATAGTGCTTGATAACCCTGTCCAGTAAACTCTCTACCATTGTCAGACCTGAGACATGCAACTTTCCCATATGGTGCTGTGTCAGCTAGGAACCTCTCTGTGGCTTACACTGTGTCACTTTTGTGCTTCAGAATGTACACAAACCCTGCACTTTAGTAGTCATCGGTAAAGGAAAGTGCATACCTATACCCTTCTCTGGACTCTGGGTTAATGGGGCCTGCCAAGTCAGTGTGTACCAACTCTAAAGCTGTCTTGGCCCTCACATCGGGTTTCCTGTTCCTGCTCTGAGTGAACTTACCTTGAACACACACTTCACATTGCATAGACTTGGGTGCTTTACCCTTGATTGACATACCATCCACAACGTTCTCTAACTTCTAAATATCATCAAAATTGCAGTGTCCCAAAATCTCATGCCACGTCTGAATATCATGGCAACTCATACACTGATCACAGTCATTGTTCACTGGCACAGTAGGCAAATAGAACAGTCTGTTGTGTTCATGAATGAGAAAACGTGTACTGTCTTTGTACTGCAGAACGTCTTCACCCTCCTGTTGCCCCGCTGGAAGTTGCAGCTCTCACAGAGATGTCGTCTTGGGGATAGGAGGGGATGTACAGTTTTTGCTTCAGTGTGGCACTGAGGCGCCGCCCCCTGCTGTCGACCAGACACACCTCTGCTTTTCCTCTGCGCTCCGCAACCGCCTTGCACCTCGTGCCATCGGCCAGCTCAACACAGTGCGTCACGGCCAGTAATCGGTCGTTGAAACTCTTGAACTTGGCTAGGTTGGTGATATGTGATGTCGTACCGTTGTCCACCATCAGCCCCTTTCTGGTGACACCGCTCCCTGGCTGACGATCACTGGTCACCAGCTGGAAGGCAAAGGTGTTGTTTGTCTCCTCATACACCCCGCGTGCGTTGTCCTGATGCTGCTGTTTCCATCCTCCTCGCTGTGTGGTACTCTTGCGGTGGCTGTACCACTGTTGACTACGCTGACACCGTCTTGCCTTGTGTCATCTCTGGCCACAACGGAAACACTCAATGTCCCCACTGTCAGTGCCCTGCACCCTTGCACCTGTCAGGGAACTGTGTCCTTCAATTTCTGCACCGCAGATGGCCCAAAAGCTTTGTCTCCCATAGTTCATAGTTCTTTTCGTCTCCATCGAACACAAGACGAGACCAGTGTGAACTTGTCCGTTCGCTCATGATGCTGGCATTCCGACCCTCTAGACACGCATTCAAACGCGCTTACAAACTGTCTTGCGGTGGCTACTCACGCCATATCTGCACAAACGTGAACACACCTGGGCCTATAACCTGTTAAACAGAGCTTGACTAGATATGGGCTAAAAACATTCCATAAACTTGGAGAGAATAAACATGCTTGGAGACCGGTTGCGGTGAGAACACTCAAAGAAAAAAAAAAATATTAATGCAGGTGCAGCTTAAATAGGAAATCAAATGGCATGGTCACATGACAATCACACCTGAGAGGAATCATTATATATATATATACACACA
>JBBPCX010068674.1:0-12020 GCA_037974365.1 Hydrocynus forskahlii
TGGCAGGTCTTTAAGCGTTAATTGCGTTAAGAATATTAACGCGTTATTTTTTTCTGTGATTAATTAATCTAATTAACTCGTTAAATTCCCAGCCCTACTTTATATTGTCATATTTATTATTATAGAGGTAGTTTGAAATGAGTGAGTAAGGGAGAGAGGGAGTAAGGGAGAGAGGGAGGAAGGGAGGAAGGGAGGGAGGGAGGGAGGGAGTGGGTGAGTGAATCATGTTGATTTTCTTTGGTCGTAGCTCCTACACAGTTGTCCTATGTCATACTGTGAGTGAGGTTCAAAGATGGCATCATCACATCCACCAAAGACAGCCTGTGATTTTCAGAAATTTAGGACGACCATTTCACAGTGTGCGTGCTGCTACGACCTATGTCTACAGACCAGACAATAAAAATGCATCATGAAATGATGTATTTATCAGTGCGACAAAATCCAAACAGCATGTAGGTGAAACAAAGAAACACCAGTACATGGGACACTGATATGCCACCTTTTCTTTGAATTTTTGGTCCGCAAACATTAAAAGCACAATCACTTAAATGCTAATCGTTTTGTTCTGTTAACGCAGCACCAGTGCAGGCTAATGACGTTTTGTTCTTCTATAGTAACTTGTGTCGTAGCTCACAATTCAACAGAGTAATCATACATACATCATACACAATCATACATCTACACATCTTGTGTACACACACACACACACACAATATTGGTTCACTGTCTTTCTCATAAATAGTGTGGAAGATGTATTTCTGCATGGTTTGCCATAGCCCTACACACACTTTCACACATACAAACCAAAGAAGCTGCTCCCAGGAGAGAGTGTATCCACTTGTTGCTGACTGAATCCTCACCAATCTCAGGGGGAGGGAAGCATGCACACAAACATGCATGTTCTCAACCCCTGCACTCGTTTTTACAGAACACCAGAGACATGCTGTGATGTAATTGGGGCTGTTGTGGGGGTCTTGTTGTGGCATGTCAGTGTGTGTATTCTGTGTTGTAGGAGTGTGTTTGTGTTCTATTCTGGAGGAGGGCAAAGTGGAGGTGTGTGAACTTATCGATGCAGCAAAATATGATCAGTTACAGCATTGGTTGTAATTTTGGGCTTATTCCCAAAACACATTAAAGACTTCATTCATGTTGTTGTTGTTGTTAATAATAATAATAAAAAAAAAATAAATAATAATAATATTAGGGGTGGGGTTTAACCTTTACACAACAGACCACTTATATACAATATTATAATTAACAGCAGGTATATTTGAGAAATTATCTTACACTGTATGCTAAAGTTTGAACACCCCCATCAAATTGCATGTTTTGTTGACTGTAGGTCATTGTTTTTGATTCTTGTTTGTTTGATGTGCTAGCTTTGTCCGCAGATTGAATATGTTCATCTGATCCCATGCAGTGTGCAGTGTTGCAATCGGATGGATGGTGTTCAAGAGAGAGAGATGTGCTGATTTGCTTTCTTGAGCAGAGGTGTATCTGTATTTATCTGAATGTTTATATTTTGCTGGTCTTTGCTCAGTACAGTGTGAGTGGCATGCATTTGTGTTTGTCCTTACGCGTGTATGGGTGCGTGCATGTGTATCTGCCACTATGTTAATAGGAAAGATCCTCACATTGACTCTGATGCTTCAGGGGGAGGAGGCTGAACATTTATCATCTCTGTCAGAGAGAAAAAGAGAGACAGAGGGAGAGAGTGAGAACAGCGCACCGACACAACCCCATCAGCGGCAAAAGGATCCAGCATGAGGTGAGAAAACGTGCAAGCAGATGCCTGCTGTGACCATCAGAAGAGTCTGAGCTCCATCCCGGTGATCCACTGGGTGGTTCTTCTCACTTTGTGCAATCCTTACCAACATTATTGTCTGTTAGCTGATGTAACAGAATTGGCAGTTAGTGTTCTACTCTATATAAGAACCGCTTTTCATTCCCCAAAGACCCTTTCAGTGGGTGGGGAAAACCCATAGAGGGAGGGGTTCTGAAGAGCAGCTGAGTGGCGGTGCACCAAGCAAAAAAGCAGCAAATGGCGAGTGTGTAGGAGCCCAAACACCGGTCTAGTTCATGTTCATAGTTCCTTTTTAAAATTTTGAACGAAGTTCACAGCTCAAAAATGAACTAGTTCATTTTTTTTTACATTTTCAATACAACATCCTTCTATGTGAACCTCCTTCAATCTTCTCCTTCAATCTGTCATACGACTGAACAGTCACAGACATAAGTTACATTAAAAACCAATTTTGAGGTTGAGAATAGACTTACCACTTAAGCAACACATCATGTTTTGGTGAAAGTGGAAAAAATTAGGTGCAGGTATACTGTATATGGAATTTTTATTCAGAAAATATAAACACAAAGACATATCTTTTAAAGTGCTCAGAAAAGAACATAACTAAAAATAAACGACAGTTGTCTTTTGTAAAAACCATATCAAACTAGTGAAAATGTACTGCTCTAAAACTCAAACATACAGTATTTAGCTGTACTAAACAAATACCTTCCATTTATAAGCTTTTTTCCCATGTGTATTTCTGCCGAGGCGTACTCTTGTGCTAGCCTGCTACTAAGAGCTGATTCTTTGTAGTGAATCAGAAGAGCCGATTCTTTGTAGTGAATCAGAAGAACCAATGCTGTAGTGAATCAGAAGAGCCAACTCCCATCAAGTGAGAGCCGCTACCCACTTTTTTATCAACACACAAAGCATTCATATTTGTCAAGTTAGGCTGAAATATGAGGCTACAGTTGATAATAAACTAAGAGCCATTTGGGAGCCAAAAGAACCGGCTCTTCTTTGAGAGCTGTGCCACAAGAGCCGGCTCTCTGAAAAGAGCCGAACTTCCCATCACGTGAACGCCGTTCATTGAATGCGTTCATGCACAACACTGCCTATCAAGAGATGTCTGCCGAACATCAGGTGATGCAGGCGGTGGCCTGTACCTTCCCCCCTCCCTCTTCTTCCCCTCATTCTTTTGAACCTTATCTATTATTACCAGATAAATAGAGTGGGGCTGATGGGAAGTGCAATGTTTTTCTCACTAACCTAAACCTTGAGTTTCAGCCTGTAGTGGGAACTTTTGTTTTCATTGTGTGTACATGACACTTGTCACGCTGCAAATAAGTGTCTAAGTGTTTAAGTGTTTTTCCACCACAAACCTACCAACTATATGATACCATCGACACTAGCCTCGGGTCCTCCATCAGTTGGTTCTCCGCCTCCTTCTGTGGACCACTTGGGAGCTGGGGAACCCATGCAGTTATGGCACACCTATCTGACCCCCGAGAAGAGGCATAGCCACTGTGACAAATGCCTGTGTGCCTATTGCTCCTCCCCCAAGCACCACCGTGCTGTCTACCCTCTCTGATTGGGAAACGGTCAGACCAGGTGAATAGGGGAAGGAACTCACCTGGTCCGATTGTCATCTCTTTGACCACCCTGACGGTTTCACACTTTAAGGTTCAGACCCACATTCAGTTGGGCGACCAACGGTCTTGACTGCTGCCTTTGTGATTTCGGGGGCAGCCAGGAACTTTATCGACCAAGCTTTTGCTGCCCAGCTGGTTGTGGTGCTGGAGGCATTATCTCAGCCAATAAACATCACTGCCATTGACGGTCGGGTTTTAGACAGCAGCCCCATCACCCACCAGACCTCACCTTTTCTCATCATCACTGAACTCCTTGTCACAAATCTCACTATTCCTCCCATCCTCCTTGGATATCCCTGTCTCCTCCGACATGACCCGCTGATATCTTGGACACAGAATCGGATTCTTCAATGAGGCCCGACCTGTCAGGCATTTTGTCTCCGGGCAACAACTGGGACATGCTCTGGGGAGTCCGAGGCCCTTGATTTTGACCTGGAGGCCATACCCATTCCGTACCGTGACCTGACAGAGGTCTTCAGCAACAGACGTGCCACCCAGCTGCGCCCTCATTTGCCTTACAACCTGGCCATTGGCCTCCTGCCAGGCACGGTACCACCCTGCAGCTGTTTATTCCCCTTGTCTGCAGGAGAGCAGCGCGCAGTGGAAGAATAAGTTGCTGAAGGTCTATGCCAGGGGATCATCTGGCCCTCCTCCACTCCTGCCACCGCGGGATTCTTCTTTGTAAAGAAAAAAGATGGTGGCCTCTGTCCTTGCGTCAATTGTTGGGGGCTTAATTGAATAACAGTGAAGAATAGGCACCCGCTTCCATTCACTAATACCACCCTGGACACTTCTCTCGTGCTTCTTTTTTCACAAAGTTGGACCTACGGACCACTTATTATCTGGTTTGCATCAGGGAGGGCGATGAGTGGAAAATGCCATTCATAAATCCAAGTGCCCACTACGAGACCAAGTGCCCACTACGAAGTAATGGCCTTTGCATCAGTCCCGCTGTGCTCCAGGATTCATTAATGTTTTGCGGGACATGCTAGGTTGTTGGATGACATACTCATGCCTATTTGGATGACATACTCAGAAGAACATGTACAACATGTGAGAGCTGTTCTTCAGAGGTTGCTGACCCACTAACTGAACTGTAAGTTGGAAAAATGCGCTTTCAACCAGCACTCCACCACATTCCTGGGATAACCAGGCTCATTCAAGACTCTTTTGTTGATTTTTTTCAAAAATGCAACTAAAACCTGTGGATGCATATGTAGTAATGATGTTATGTGATTTAGATAACAGTACTAATTAATAGCATAATGTCTAAACATTGTAACAGTAATATGCAGATCTAAGATCTAGGTTTCTAATACATGGTACAAACATGTGGTTTGTACCATGTATTAGAAACCTAGTTACTTATCTAACATGATTTGTTTAGCCCTAACCTTAACATGCCCCAACCCCAGCATTCCCTATCGCAACCCTAATACCAACCCTAACCATAATACTCCCCAATCTAACATACCCCAACCCAACCCTAATACTAATCATAACTCTGATAACCCCCACCAAACATTAACATGCCCTAATCCAACCCTAATACCACCCTTAACCTTAATACCCCCCACCTAAACCTAACCTTAATGTCCCCCAACTCAACCCTACCATAATGCCAACCTTAACTCTATTACCCCTTTTCCACTGTTTTGGTTCCCGTGCTGGTTCCACGCCGGTTCCCAATTTTGGAACCAGTGCCACACTTTTCCACAGAAAAAAAATTGGTGCCGGTGCCCTAAAACAAGCACCAAACTGGCCCCTAAACTTTGCTGGTCTAGTAGTGAGAACCTGTGACATCACAGTTGGTGGGAGGAGTGATAAAGAGAAAGAGAAAATGGCGGAGAGCCAAAGTCCGGTAACGTGGAGCGCGGAAGAAATTAAAGCTCTCTTAGCTATGTGGACGTCCACAGAGGTTCAGCAGAAATTGGAAAGTGCACTGAGAAAGAAGAAAGTGTATGAAGAAATAAGGGAAGAACTAAAAGCTAACCTCAAAAGCCAGGCTTATTTCGACAATCCCGGCTTAATTTTTCCAAATTCGGTTCCACAAACGAGGCTAACCTGAAGCTCCGCTTAATTACTATGGCAACATATGCTCTTGGACAAGCCTGCTCCATGGCAGGTTAGCCGTGAAGCTTAGTTTCGCTTGATGAATATGATTGGACAAGCCATGTGATGCCACACTGCATGTCATTCTGCGGGGCTGGGGTTATTCTGCTGCTGTTCTCTCACTCACGCTCCCTCACACACACCGATCCTCCAATATAAAATTATTACATATTACGTGCAGGCGAATTCCAAATACTCAAAGTATAAAAGGGCAAGGAGTGCATTGAAGGCTTTTACATGAATAACCGTGGTGTGCCCGTTTATTCACAATCCAGTTGATGACGGAGCGCGAGTCATTCATAGAGCTTTCCACAAATACTTTGGCTCGGGTAGATCCGTTGCATTTTCCGGATGATTACTTGTTCAAGCGCTATAGATTTAGTAGACGCAGTACGTATTACATATTTGTGTCAGTTACTGGAACCTTACATTTCTAAGAACACACGTCGCTCTAAAGCCCTTACGGTTGCACAGTCTGTGTGTATTGCTTTGCGTTACTTTGCCAGTGGTTAATTTCTGTACAGTGTGTGTGTGTAGTCGTTTACCACACGTAAATCATTACCTGATCAGTAACTTGGATAGTGACTGCATGTAATTTGTCAGGCTTTCCTAACATCATTGGAGCCATTGACTGTACACACATGAGGATAAAGGCTCCAGCAGGTCCAACAGAGCCTGATTACATAAAGTCTTATCACAGTATTAATGTATAGGTAAGTACTGATAATACCTCACATTGATATATATATATATAAAAGGCGAAAGTGTAGTCATACAACAATATCAATGTATGTCATTACCATTTCCTAAAATGTTTCAGATGGTATGCACTACTGAACATCTCATTTCAAACATTGTGGCAAAATGGCCAGCGTCGGTAATGCCAGAATTTTTCGCGAGTCTTCACTGGCTCACAGCCTCAGACAAGACAAGTCAACTAAAATTCACAAATATACTATATTATACAACAGTCTAATGTGTCTACATTCATTCTATTATAGGAATGTTCCCTGGTGTATTGCTTGGTGACAGAGGGTCCCCATGTCTACCATTTCTTCTCACACCATATACAGATCCTGCAACACAAGCAGAAAGACATTCAACCATGCCCATTGTAAGACAAGGGCACGCATTGAAATGACATTTGGACAGTTAAAATCCAGGTTTAACTGTCTGCGGTATCTCAGAGTTACACCAGACAGAGCATGTGACGTAGTAGCCTGTGCAATTTTGCATAATGTGGCAAAACTGCAGCAGGAGCATATGCCAATAATGATGCAGGATGAGTAATGGGAAGAGGGCCTCGCAGTGGGAGACCACATGGATGGTAGAGCTGTGAGAGATCTGTATACAAACACATATTTTGGTTGATTCTGTTATTTTTTTTTTCCAAGAAAGGACAAACTATTAGAGACATTTCTTCATATTTTTATTTAATCTTTCATATCATGTTGAGGGAAGCATTTACAACATTGAACAATGAATGTAGACATTAAAATGATTTTAGCCACTTACATCTCTGTCCAATTTTTTAAATTTCAAGTTTCAGTTTTTTTTTATTTTCAGTTGTGTATATTCAAGGTCTGCTTTTCAGATTTCTATTTCCTGGATCAAATACCTCTTGTAAATAGCACGGATATCTGTCTAATTAAAGGAACAAATAAGATTTTTTTTTTGCCCTCCCAGTTCTTCAGACTCCTGTACACAGCAAATGGGTTTATAAGGAAAAGATAAAATGTTATTTGATGCAAAATAGTTTCAAGTTCATACGGCTAGCATTTCTGAGCAAACATAAATTGTTCCCTCATCCTCCTGTGTCATGGATGGCCCTGCGATCTGCAAAAAGGGAACATTTGTTGGTTATATTTATTTAACATGGTCACAATGCAATCAAAATCAACTTTTATTTGTCACATACAAAGTATGGCATGCATTATTGCTTTACAATGCCTGATCATAAGTATTAACAATACAACTAAAAAGTAAATGAATTTCCATTAGAAGCAGGGCTTAACTTGAAGTGAAGTGAACAAAAACCACAATAAATGACAATTAGCAGCAGATGAAGGCACTGGACTGGTAAACATGAAATATAAAACCCATAGTCATTGCAGTGTATTAAAGTAGCTATATGATTAAATACAATACGCACAAGAGATTCTACTGACTGTGGTTCAGAATCCAAGAGGGTCAAGACACCATCCACTACTGTAATGCATTAGAATATTTGTTTAAGACAAGTAATAGAAAGCAAGGCATAGAGGGGAAACGGTAAAGACTTACCTTTAACAGATGATTGCACATGACTGGAAGGAACAACCTCTGGGGATGTTCCTCCCTCAATCCCCTCAGTAAAAGGCTGTGCATGGTTCCATCAGCCAAGGGCCATCACCTCGGCTGGGGTACAGGGTACAGGCTGCTGAAAGAGGGCCCCCACACGGTGAGCAAAAATCCCAGAACCACATGGGGGGACCTAGTGAATGACCAGCAGAGAGCTGGGACCAAAGTAAAAAAGGCTACCATCAGTAACAAACTACGCCGCCAGGGACTCAAATCCTGCAGAGCCAGACATGTCCCCCTGCTTCAGCCAGTACATGTCCAGGCCCGTATGAAGTTTGCTAGAGAGCATTTGAATGATCCAGAAGAGGATTTTTAGAATGTCATATGGTCAGATGGTAAAAACTCTACTTGTCGTGTTTGGAGGAGAAAGAATGCTGAGTTTCATCCAAAGAACACCATACCTACTGTGAAGTGTGGGGGTGGAAACATGCTTTGGGGCCCCCACCGGTTGCAGCAGCTGCAGCTTTCTTTTTGGTGGCTAAATTATGCAATGCAATGTGGGGTTTAATCTTTAAAATGTACTGTAGTTCTAATTAGATTTACTTTTTACCATTCTAAAGAATATTTTTGTATTTAATCTTCACTTGCTGCCAGGACCTTTTTGTTCCACTCATGTTGGTCCTGAAACCAAGCATTATTAATACTTACAATTATATATCACTTTTTGTCTAAGATGGACCCATATAATTAACATGCTATTCTGTTTATAAATGTGTTAAAATAACCTTAAAGTACCTTACAACTGTTAACAAAATACATATGTAAAAGGAAATACTGTATTCATGTGACTATACATTTTGAAGGCTTGAAACTGTTCTCATTTAGTTGTTAAATATTTTGACATCCTTAACACAAAGGTTACTTAAATCATATTCTTATGCATTTAACCTGTCAGCTATTTCCTGCCATGCAGCTTCACGAGCTTTGATCATGCAGCTGGTGTTCCCCTTTTTGTTTATGATGTGTTTGTAGTCCTCGTAGGCTTGCCTTAATAATTCTTGCTCCGCCTGGGAAAAAAATGCAGCTCTTTCCTTTCCTTCCATTCTTACTTATCTAGCATTGATTAACAAGACTGCCTTTTAACTCGCGTGGATGCGCACAAGCCTCGCTTGTCAAGCCTGGCTTGAATTAGCGGGAATTAAATACACCTGAGTTTTGTTCGTGGAACTCAATGAGCCTGAAGTGAACTGTTGGGCTAACTCAAGCGAGGCTATTTCAAATAAGCCTTGATTTTATAAACTCGCTTCGTGGAACACGCCCCTGAAGATCTTGAGGAATGCAGTGCATCTTTACCTTCAAGTGAAGGTGGTAACCTAGTGGTGGTAGCCTAGTGGTTAGGGCGTTCGCCCTGCGATCAGGAAGTCGTGGGTTCAATTCCCAAGACCGCAAGGCACATCTGAGGTACCCTGAGCAAGGTACTGTCCCCAGGCTGTTTCTGGCTGCCCCCTGCTTCACTTGGTGAATGGGTTAAATGCAGAGGTTAATTTTTCAGGCTGTTCAGGTGCCAGTTTCCCAGTAATGGCAAAATGTATTAAAAAATCAATATAACTATTGTGTATTATATAATAAAGCAATTTGCTTATGGTAGTATTTGTGTGTCATTACACAGCTAAGAGAAAGAAGAGAGAACAGGACAATGAGGAACTACTTGATTATTTGGAGAGATCAGATGAGCGGTTCCTACAGTACAGTAGAGAGATGGATGATGCCATTCTTACAAAAAAGGATGAGGCCTCAGGTGCTATGCTGTGCCTTTTGGAACGAATGGTTATGCTTACGGAGAAAAAACAGACAAAACACAGTTGTTAATGTTTTTTTCATTTATTACTATTGATTACGGTATATGCAGTTTAATTTAAAAAATGTTTGCACTTTACTTATTGCCACTTTTGTACCAGCTGAATATATTCTTTAATTGTTTGCACTGTTGCATTTCAATAAAACACTGCAGATTTATTGGTCTTGTCTTTTGAAGTAGTCACCGATTAAGTAATGACCAACATCACAGCCACAGATGTTAACTTTGTTTTGGCTTAACAGGTCACCATCACTCAGCCCCTTCCCATACATATGACAGCCTTTCCCATACATATAACACCCTTGCATCATGAACACTGCCAGTAAATCCAACACAATTATTCCAACATTGTCCTTTTCCATTTAGAACAGCTGGTAAAACAACTGAATGCCATCCTTTGCGGTTAAAGTAATCACCTGGGTACTCTGACAGTGCAATTATAGGTATGTGACTTCCATCTATTGCCCCCACACACTGTGGCACTCTCCAGTGACTTTCAAAAATTTTTGCCATTTCCACAAACTTGACTGGATCTGGAAATTAAATGTGTTGAGGGAGAAGTACTCTAATCACAGCGTCACAAAAGCCTTGCACACAATTGCACACGGTGGATATGCCGACTCCAAAAAGGTAGCTCACTGTTCTGTACTCACTGTCAGTTGCCAGCTTCCAAATGGCAATAGCGACTCGTTTTCTTAGCGGTACACACAAGCGATATGTAGTATTTCTTTTCCCCATTGTACTCAGTTGGCAACAGTCGTATTCAAAAGACTCCTGTGAGATTTTCAATAAACTGCGCTGGGCTGAAATCGGGAACAATAGTATCCCACCACTGCTGCACTGGTGATTTATGTCGCACATGAAGTTGTGAGGCGATCTGAAAATTGAAATGTTAAATGTTATTTACTGAATAAATTACGTGTTGAAAAAGAAAAATAACAACAGTACAGTTAGATAGCATTACCATTAGCATTTAAGCTAATGCTAGTCTGAGTGTCAGAATTTACCAGTCGTCTTGCACGTAATCGCTGTCTATGTCGATCCCTTTCAACGGTAGTAACACGCTGAATAAGCTGCCTTTGGATACTGAAATAAATCCTCAAAGTTTGGAGAATAACCAGAAAGCACAAACTGAGTTCGGCCATGTTTGTTTCTGTTTAGTGGGTGTGACCTGTGAGGTATTATCATACGGCTCCAGCTGAGCTCCTGTTTTGTGTAAATGTGGGCCAGTTCTCGATTGGTTCTGGCTGGTTCCCAGCTCAGCATTAAACCTAATACACCCAACCCTAATACCAGCCCTAACTCTAATAACCCCAAACCCTAACCCTAATACCCCCCTTACCCTAAACCTAATATCAACCCTAAACACTAGACCAACCACTAACCCTAAACTTAACACCAACCCTAATACTAATAACCCCACAGAGCCTAACCTTAATACCCCAAACCTGATGCTAACACCCCAAACCCTAGTCCTAATACACCCAAGCAGAATTCTAATATCAAGCATAACCATACATATTCCCCCCACTTTTCAAAATAATTCGTTTCAAACCCCCACTTTTTCGTTTCCCGGACAACTACCAAGACACTGCATGCACACAAAGAAAAGCTTAAATTAATCTGGTACGCTAATTTACACCTTTTCAGTTTCTGTGTGCATATCTTCCCAGCAACACCTGACATAAATTTGCAAATGTTCCTAATTCCATTAGGAATGTTAATTTTATCATAACTCCCAACTCTCATTCTGGATGATCAGCTAATTATAATCAAATTCCAGATGTTACTCTGTTATAATTTCACGTTGGATATCAATTTAAGTTAATTTAATACAGGATAGCAATGTTATTATGAATTCATTCTGGTTGATTATTTATTGTATTTTCAAATTAGATTTTATGATTGTTCCTTTTCAGGTTCTGGATTTTAATAGTCATGTTATAGTTAATGGTCCTTATAAAATTACATTAATATACATTAATCAAACTGACATAGAACATAAAGCAAAGACAAGCAGCAATATAGAAATACATAGTAGAGACATACAGTGGGGCAAAAAAGTATTTAGTCAGCCACCAATTGTGCAAGTTCTCCCACTTAAAAAGATGAGAGAGGCATGTCATTTTCATCATAGGTATACCTCAACTATGAGAGACAAAATGAGGAAAATGAGGATTTTTAAAGAATTTATTTGCAAATTATAGTGGAAAATAAGTATTTGGTCACCTACAAACAAGCAAGATTTCTGGCTGTCACAGACCTGTAACTTCTTCTGTAAGAGGCTCCTCTGTCCTCCACTCGTTACCTGTATTAATGGCACCTGTTTGAA
>JBBPCX010068675.1:0-12019 GCA_037974365.1 Hydrocynus forskahlii
CCCCCCAAAAGAAAAATTGTCTGGAGTCTCCCCTGGTTTATTATTAGTGTTTTTTGTAGAATTACCCCCCAGAAAAAGGTATCCACCCTCCTCTGATCAGCTGCAATACTTGCAGAAATGCTTAACACGCTTCAGACAAACATACCAAACCAGGGAAAGATCTGCCGGAACCTTTCCACCAACTCTAGACACCTTTCTTCGACCAAAATCTACAAAAATCACTCGTTAGGAATTCAACCTGGGCCCATTCCGAATCTGTTGTCACAAATGATATACTGTACCGTAGAGCTCTTACAATCCATACACAAAATAGAAAGCAGAGAATTACTAAAAAAAAGGACAAAAGTGCAAACGATGACTCAGTTTCCAAAATTAAACCTACTTCCCTATTTAGCCAAGTGATACATTTAAGGTTGACAGTATGTCATGGAGTGTCAAAAACCACACATGTCTATTGGGGATCAGTTTTGTAGCACATGTGAGATAATTTAGATGTGCAGCTTGGTGTCAGGGAAAAACACTTTAAGAGTAAATCTTCTCAATACGGTGAAGATTGTGGGAATATGTCCCCATGCTATATCTTTATAAGCACTTGTTTCAATTCAATTCAATTCCATTTTTTGTTTATAATGCTTTTCACAACCAAGTTGTCACGAAGCAGCTTTACCGAGCCTCACGTTAGTAAGCCAGCAGCGACAGAGGCGAGGAAAAACTCCCTCAGCTGGATTAAGAAACCTTGGGAGGAACCAAGACTCAAAAGGGGAACCCATCCTCCTCAGGTCGACCCGGAGAGAAAGAAAAGAGTGTCTTTATGGGGATAAATAACAAGAGAATGCCTTCATGAACAACATTATAGACAGATAGGCCGTCTACCAACAGAGTTGGTGTCACTAAGTGTCTACGGCTAACAGAGTTGGTGTCACTAAGTGTCTACGGCTAACAGAGTTGGTGTCACTAAGTGTCTACGGTTAACAGAGTTGGTGTCACTAAGTGTCTACGGTTAACAGAGTTGGTGTCACTAAGTGTCTACGGCTAACAGAGTTGGTGTCACTAAGTGTCTACAGTTAACAGAGTTAGTATCACTGAGAATCTACGGCTAACAGTGTTGGTATCACTAAGTATCTACAGCTAACAGAGTTGGTATCACTAAGTTTAGAAAGTGGAGTCGTGCTGTGTGGTCAGTGCTGGCCAGCTCTCTGAAGTGTGGAGGTTACGGACAGGATGTAGTTCTTTGAATACAAGCGTACCTGAGGTGCTGTAGTAAGAACAGCAGTGTGACCACAAACACTGTCGCTCAGAGCTGCACAGGAAGTGGAACAGTTCCCAACGACAACAGTGTGGCAGCGCTGTCAGCTCAGAGATTCAGCTGACTTTTGTGTCATTTTGTCTTAATATTGCATTTGGTGCATTATTGCATTTCTTTGTCTCTCTATCACACTTTCTCTCTCTTTCTCTCTTTATCTGTCTCTCTCTGTCTTTCTCTTTCTTTTTTCTCTCTCTCTCTGTCTCTTTGTCTTAGCTCCCTTCCCCCACCCTCTGTCTTTCTCTTTTCTTTGCCACTGTCTCTCTCTCTCTGTCTGTCTCTCTCTCTCTCTCTCTGCCTGTCTCTCTCTGTCGGTTTCTCACCTTCACCCCTCAATCTGCTGATCTTTCTCGTTCTTTTGTTTCGGTTTTCTTAGCCCCAGAGGTGATAAATTATGAACCCCTGAGTACGGCCTCTGACATGTGGTAAGCAGCACACATCCACTTGCCTGGATATTTAAATATATACAGCACTGGAAAAAAAATAAGAGCACTGCGATTTATTTTTAAATCAGCATCTCTATGAGTATGACAACCGTTCCGTGCCAGTGTCTGTTAAATTCCTACACAAGCACCTCATACTGCTTTATGAGGTACTAATTAGTGATCACTTGAATCAAATCTTAATTAATGAGGAAAATATAAAAACACTGCTGTAATCAACACTATCCTCTCGCAATGTGACCAGTTGGATGGTAAAACACTACTAGAAGTACGTCAAAGGTCATTATTGCCGTTTTGTTTGAGTGAACAAGAGATTTGTTTTCTTTGTTCTGGAAACTCTGCATCACTTCTCTTATTTTGATGTTTTGTCATTTCCTTTAAAATTATGCTGTAAAGAATGATATTTTTATTTGGAAATTAGGAGAAATAGTGTCAGCAGTACTTAAAAACTGAGACAAAGCAGTTCAATACTTGCAGCTATAAAAAACAGCTATTTAAACTGACCTCACTGCAATGTTATGACAAAACCTGGCAACAGACATTAACTTATTTTAGTGACTGGAAGATGATAGTCATTAATATGGAGCTGGACTTTGCACACTTCCTTCATCTTCAAGTTTAAAACATCAGTGCCGTTTCTGGTAAAGATCTAATTAGGAGGAGGAAGAAAATTAAACTTCTTGAAAATAGGCCCTCACAAGTCTCTGCAGGTAAAACAAATCTAGCTTAAATCAGACTAAAGGGCAGTTCTAAGATATTTCTGGATATTTTTGTTACAAAATTAGTTCTTTTTGATCTGATCTTCTGGTACAGACCTCAATGCCTGCACTGCAAATCTGATCTGTGCCATTTCTAATATGATTGTGCTCATAAACCCGTGTTTTTGTTTTCTGGCAGGAGTACTGGTGTTATTACCTACATACTGTAAGTTAATATTATATATATACTTATTTTGATAAATTTTTGACATCCCTTTAATATTTTGGCACAAGTTAGTTTCATTTAAGTTGTTTTTGTATTACTTATCTGTTAACGGATTTTGTTTAAAATCACTTTGGCTTCTGTTCTCTCCCATTTAGATTAAGTGGCATGTCGCCTTTTCAAGGAGACACAGATGAAGAGACACTAAGAAACATTGTAGATATGAAGTATGAATTTGAAGAGCAGTACTTTAGCCAAACGAGTGAAATGGCCAAAGACTTCATTGAGAAGCTGCTCATTAAGGACCCCATGTAAGTGAACAACTTATAGGACGAAAGAAACGTGTATATTTCAGGTGTTTAGCAGGGTGTCTGATGTTTGGCCATGCGGTTTTCTCTATACAGTGAGAGAATGACAGCAGAAGAATGTTTATTGCACCCCTGGATCAAGGTGAGACGTGGCTTTAATCTATCGGAATGTTGTTATTATATAAAAAGACATTCATCATTGATAAGACATTGATGAAAATAAGTAGGCCTGGAATGATAAAATTCCAATATTTCCAATAAAACCACTGATATTTTACAGTTACTTAGTATGAGCTCTGGTTTCCTGCCGTAGTCAAAAGACGTGCAGTCCTGTGCAAAAATCTTAGGCTCCTGTGCAAACTGTTTAAAGCCATTTATCTGAGCAGTGAGGGACTTTCTGCCTGCAAATATACAAGTAAATGCAATCAAACAACAAAGCATTAAATTATATAACGATTTGTTTTGTTTGTAAAAAGTACTTGCAGTTGGTTAGAAGAACCCAATTTCAGTTCCAGATTTCTCCTTTAGCCTTTGCATGGGTTTGTTAAACTCCATCAGCAGCTCCTGATTTCATTTACTGAAGGACTGACTGAGCTGAATCAGGTATTTGATATATTTGAGAAGAACTGTAATGTAATACTGGGCTTCCATGATTAGAGGTCCGAGAATGATTAAGGAAGCACACAGACATACATAAAATCACTATTCACTGTATATTATTATTTATGTTTATTCTAATATTAGCTTTTAAAATAATAAACTCCTCAGCTAAACAGGTTTAAATATTATTTTCTCTAGGACTTTTGCACGGTACTGTGCGTGAGGGGGACTGGAGACACTAAACTGCTGCTTGGTGTGGATGTGTGTTACTGTCTGTGTCTGTTCTATAATGCACTGCCAATCTCTCCCCTTTATGCACAGGGCAGTTAACTGGTTCTGTTTCTCTCTCTCTCTCTCTCTCTCTCTTTCTCACACACACACACACACACACACACACACACACACACAGCCCCTGACACGCAAACAGGAAGCAAACAGAAGTCGCTCGTCCATCAACATGAAGAACTTCAAGAAATTCAACGCCAGAAGGAAGTGGAGGGTTAGTCTTAGTGTGTGTGTGTGTGTGTGTGTGTGTGTGTGTGTGTGTGTGTGTTTGGGGTGTTGCTATTGTAGTGATGCTTGTGAGTGTTACAGATGAACAATACTGCCATCTGTCAGGCAGGACAGGTATAGCAAGTTAATTACTTAATTTTTGCATCATATGTGTCAGGCCTGTAACTGTGCACTTTGTGCTGCTTTCCAGATGTCCTATAACTTGGTGTGGGCGTGTAACAGACTGTGCCGTCTGCAGCTGCTGTGTAAACGGGCCAAAGAGGATGAGGAGCTGGTAAGGCTTTCATAACAGGGTCATCTGGGTCCCTGGTTGAGGTGTGTGTGTGTGTGTGTGTGTGTGTGTTCAGGTGTGAGGAGATCAGAGCACTGGTTCCAGACTCATTCAGTCCATATTTTTTGTCCTACTGCAGCACGTAGCCTGTTTATGAAGCCACCAGGGCTCCAGTAACAACAACTGCAGTAAAAGCGAAAGCACCTTCCCGAAAGTGTAAAAGAACTTTAAAAAGTACTGAGCAATTTTGAAGCACATCTGGCATCTATTAGCACTGTTAACTCTGAGCACAGGAAATGAAGTTTGTCAAGCTCTGTTCTTCTCTTTTTGGGTTTAAAATAAAATAAAAAACCTCAAAATTCAAAACCACCCGTAAAGCAGGATCTGACTAAATACAAACACCAGCCAGAAAAAGTTGAGAATGTATATAACATGCAAATACAAAAAAAAAAAAAAAACAGTTTACTTTGACTTTCATTTCATTGCACACACACTGAACCCAAGATGTTTTTTAACTGGTCAACTTTATTTAATGTGTTAGTATTTGTTAATATATCTTGGGTTTATACTGACTGCAATGAAATAAAAGTTCATTTAAGAATAACTGTCTCTTTTCTTTGTATACTGTCCACATTTTTTCTGATTTGGGTTTATATTTTGTTTGTGTTTTATTATTATTATTATTATTATTATTATTATACATTTATGAGTGTATATTATTATTTCAGCACTACTGCTATCTCATTATTACATTTTGGGTGGAAACAGTTGAGTCAACCTCTTAAAACAACCAAAGGATCTGTTCCTATCCTGGGTGACACACCACACAACACCACATCAATAAGAGTCCTTGGGCAAGACTCCTAATGCTACATTCACATAGAGCTGGGATAGTGCAAAAATTGTAAGTCGTTTTGGATAAAGGCATCTACCAAATGCTGTAAATATATTGACCAGCTTCAATAAAAAGATATAAAAGGGAGCATGGAAAGCATGTGGACTGGCTGAGTGTCTTTGAGGACTGGGTTGAAAACCTGTGGATTTGTGGGAAAAGACACTGAGAATAAAATCTGTTTTTCTGCTCTTGTAGAGAAGTTGTGAGAGTGACCAAGAAGACATAGAGACCAAACCAGCCTCTCTCATCCGCCGCAGACTGAGCAGCAATTCCTGAGGTTCACCTCCAAACGCTTTCATTAACCCACAGTCCTCTGGTTTCTGTCACCCAGGCGAAATCTATTATTTCACACTGTTACCCCGAGGTCCTGAACCCATTCATTTCATTCACAGTTTACCCTGGATTGTTTATAGTTCTTGCAATCGAGCATCACAGTACGTATGGTGGCCATGCAACCATCATCGCACACTTTTTGTGGACATTTTAACTGGTTTTTAATATTGCATGTTTTTATTGTGCAGAGATTTCAGGTAAATGTTGAAAAACAAGCTTATTTTACGGTCAATAAGGCAAAGAATGGGACAAAACAGCTAAAGGAAAAGGCATTGTTTCTCATTCTCCTTGAAAGTATGTTTAAAAAGTCTGAGGCCTGCAATAAAAGGAATTTGTAATTCTAGTCTGAAGATGGAAAATGAAAAGAAGAACTACTGCAACCCTTCAAAAACTGAACTTGCCCTGCTTTAAGGACTAAAACGAAATGCCATTAGCTTTTAAAGTAATGTTTTGTATGTGTTGGTATTGAAGAGTGTGTTTGGTTTATGTTTACACTTGACTTTTATTTGATTTTTTAAATTTTAGAATGATATTTCAATGGCATATTCATTCATGGGACAGAGAAAACGGACAACGTGCTTATGTTGGACAGTAATTTCCCACAAGCACCGTAGGTTGTCTTAAATATTAGGCAGAGTGTGAACTGTTTACCACCTAAAACGTCTTCTTCGTGTTCGTTCCGTAACAGGATTGGGAAACCATGTCCTGTGCGTTTGGGTGGAATCTGAGTATTAATATCTGTAGCTGTTTTTTTGTATCAGAGGACTGTTTGTGCAGTTTGCAAGCTAAAGCTGGCACACACACTGTGCCTCACTTGAAGTGTAGTGTTACAGTCTCAGAATTCTCCTGATTGTTTTAGCCAAGTTTTGAGTGTCTCTGGAGAAATCTGTCGTTTTTGTTGTGTTAATAAAATTATTTGTGAAGTCTTGCAATTCTTCAGAATGTTTTTTTAATGCTGAATAGAAAGCACAGTCCAGTTGGGATCTAAACTCTCAATCACAAAAATGGTCTATTTTCATCACATTCTGTGTATTCTCTTCACTATATATGTACAGTACTCTGCAAAGGTCTATGTGCAAATATACAAGTTAACATTAGAATAAATGCAAACAGACAAGAAAGCATTAAATGATATCAAGATGTGTTTTGTTTGTAAAAAGTACTTGAAGTTGGTTAGAAGAACACAGGTTCTGTTCCAGATTTCACCTCCAGACTTTGCATGGATTTGTGAAACTCTATCAGCAGATCCTGATTTAATTTAATGAAGTGTTAGTTGATTGGTATTTGAGGTATTTGATGAGACCCACAGTGTAATACTGGACTTCTGTGGGGAGAAGATTAAGCAAACACAGACACACACACTATTTACTGTATTAACATTATTTGTATATATTCTAATATTGGCTTTATAAAACATACTGCTCAGCTAAACGTGTTTAAATGTAATTTATTACCGCACAGTAGTTTATGTATGATAAACATACCAGTATTCAACTGAGAAATGTATTTACCAATTTTATAAACTTTACACATTTCAAACTGCCAAAATATTCGTTTTTTCTATTCCATCCTCTCTGAAGTGAGTTCACAACTTTTGTCTTTTTGTCTCTGCTCATATTCCAAAAATTTTTAGATGGCCAGTTACCGACCTTTGTAAATGAGGTCGTTTTTGTGATATCACAAAAAAACAGGGACCTTAAAATTAGATGTTTTATTAGTTTTTGTTGCTGAGCCTTTGGGACAGATGTGTATAATTGAAAAAAATACTGTTCTGACTGGCTACCCTTGTGCCCCTTTCAAATAGAAGTCTGGGCTGAAACATTTCACATATATTTCACAGGCCTTTGTCAATGAGATGGATTTTGTGACATCACAAAATGTGTATTTCCGTATTTGGACTGAAGAATGACTGGCAATGTTTACAGGCTACATCAAACTCTTTCATCTCAAGCAAGTGTGGGAAATGTGTTTTTCCGTGATATGGGTCCTTTAATTCTGTCAACAAAGTTGCCTATTCAAACCATGTAACCTAATTTGTGACATCAACAGTAAGAGGCAGCTGGCGATGTAGGGTCCTGCTTATGATAACATATGTCAAATCCTTTTTTAAAAAGGTAAAAAAAAAAAAAAAGCCTTTCATGATATGGGCCCTTTAGTGCTTTGTGTTGTAGCTCGTGTGTTTTTATGTAATTGAAGCCTCGGTGCATTGCTGAATATATTGCTCTCCTTGAACTAGACATGAATAAACTTGAAAAGCCACAGCTGATCATCTGAAGAGACAAGGCTGCTTTGTTTGCACCGTGTCTTTGTTGATCATGAGATAAGAAACCCTCATATGTGTTACTTGAGAGCAGAGACGTAGCCCTGTGCTCAGGGTCTGTTTACAAGAGGTGATAAACAGCACTGTGCAAAAGTCTCAGGCCCCTAGGCAAATTGTTTAAAGCCTTTTTTTTAAGCGTCTTTCTGCTAGAAAAGTTAACATTAGAATAAATGCAAACAAACAAGAAAGCAGTAAAAAGTATCAAGATTTGTTTGTAAAAAGTAGTTGATATTTTGTGAGCTGGTGAGGAGAACACGGGTTCGGTTCCAGATTTCTCCTCGGTTCTTTCAGCCATTGTTTGGATTTGTGAAACTCCATCAGCAGCTCCTAATTTAATTTAATGAAGGACTGATTGAGTCAAACCAGGTTTCTGATGGAAACTACAAGTAATACTGGGCTTCCACAAGGAGCACATTGATGTACTGTACATAACATCACTATTTACTGTAGAATGTTATTTGTATTTATCCTTTTTGGGGCAGCTGGCAGCCTAGTGGTGTTTGCCCTGCCATCAGAAAGTCATGGGTTCAATTCCCAAGACTACTAAGCACCTCTGAGGTTCCCTTGAGTAAGGTACCGTCCCCCAGTATTTGTAATTTTGGTTTTATTTTGTTTAGTGCATTTAGTAATATTAATGTGAAAAAATGCACACTACTCATCTAAATATTTTGAAATATTACTTTGAGTAGTACTGTATAGGCCGATATGAGCAGAATGCCTGCAGATATCACAGGTTTGAGGGCCACATCCAGATTTACCTTCAGCACTATTAGACACTACTGGCCAGATGTCCTGTTGTTTATTGGAGTCAGTGTGTCCTATAGTGTAGGAGGACATGGGGGGGTTAGACAATGACGATGGCAGATTTGGACATCGCAAGGCTCAGCATTCTTGCAGAAGAAGAGGGAGGAAGAAAAAATAAAGAAGCTTTTCACACCAGATTCCAAATGCTGCCCATGCTAGAGCTGCACAATTCGCCCGCTTTTGCTGGAAAGGCCATGAATAAAGAGCACCGAGTGACAGCAGGGCTAGCAGAGTCCAGCACAGTTCTGTCATTTCCCAGTTCAAACACACCATCAGTACCAAGAGTACTAAACAACCAAACCTGACTCGATTGCTCATCATAAATATACTAAATAAAATTAAAAAGAGAAAGTGGTCATTATGTCATACCTGAACACACCACAGCACAAAATTCTGCCTCTGCATTAAACCCGTTCACCAAGTGAAGCAGCGGGCAGCCAGGAACACAGTGCCCGGGGAGCAGTGTGTGGGGACGGTACCTTACTCAATGTACCTCAGAGGTGCTTAGTAGTCTTGGGAATCAAACCCATGACATCCTGATCACAGGGCAAACCCCCGACCACTAGGCCACCAGCTGCCCCAAAAAGGCTAAATATAAAAAGTATTCTAGAGTAAATTGTGATTTTATGTACAGTATATCAATGTGTTCCTTGTGGAAGCCTGGTATTACTTGTAGTTTCTATCAGAAACCTGGCTTGCCTCAGTCAGGCCTTCATTAAATGAAATCAGGAGCTGCTGATGGAATTTATCAAATCCAAACAATGCCTGGAGGAACCGAGGAGAAATCTGGAAGCGAACTTGTAATCTCATTTACATTCATGGCATTTGGCAGAAGCCCTTATCCAGAGTGACGTACAATCATTAGTTACAGGGACAGTTCCCCTGGAGCAACTGAGGGTGAAGTGTCTTGCTCAAGGACACAATGGTAGAAAGTGGGGGGTGGGGTTGAACCTGCGATTTTGTGGTCATCGGGTTCACAGGCAAGTGTTTTACCAGCTAGGCTTCTACCATCCATAAAGGTGCCGACCCTGGTGGGACTCGAACCCACAACCTTTGAATTGCCTCCTTCCGACAGCTAAAAGAAACAAAACAATCTTGATACTTTTTACTGCTTTCTTATTTGTTTGCGTTGTTCTAATGTTACTTTTGCTGTCAGAAAGACACTTTATCACACACTGAGAAAAATGGCTTTAAACAGTTTGCATAGGTGCCCCCAACTCCCCCACCACAGCACAGAGCAGGGTAGCCATCGGATCCCACCACCCAGTGCAGGTTTTAGTACTTAATTTCTTGACCAATTCAAGCCTTAATCAGGAGGTTCCACCACCTGATCACCTGGCCTGGTGTGTTTGGAGCCAGAACAGTGTGGACTGGCTGAGAGCCCCCCTGAGGGTTAGACCTGGTGTAGAATGTCCATCAAGGAGGGGACCAAACCTGTTTTCTTGCTTAAACAAAGAAGCATGCAGGAGTTTATCTTGTGTGCAGCTTCTTGTTTCTCTTGCTTTCAAAACAGGAATCTGTGTAAAAAAAAAAAAAACTTGGCGACTAAACTGCAGTGAAAATAATGTGCAAAAGTGTGGTAAAGTATGCAAAACAGTCATGAACGCATGTCAACATTTCTGAAATTAACCCTATTTCTACACCCCAGTGATAAAATCAGCATAGAGTAAGTGTACACTCTTGGTTTGGGACGCGCACCCGAGTAAATAGAAAATGCCAGCCTGCTCCACACCATGGGACAAGTCCCAAACCAAGAGTGTACACTTACTTACTGCTTACTTAATCGCTTGTGTATAGAAATCGGTCTAATGTTTTAACAGTGTATGTACTTTCCCGGCTGCTTTGCACGCTTTACTTTCTTCTTAAACAAAGAAAAACGTAGGAGCTTGTCTTGTGTGCAGTTTCTTGTTTCTCTTGCTTTCAAAATAGGACTCTATTGAACAAAAAAAGAGGTTCTGAGGCTAAATTACAGTTAAACGAATTTGCAAAATTGTTCACGATCACAGCAAAGTATGCAATAGCCAGAGTATACAAACAATTAAGCAATGAGCCTTTTTGTACCCTACAGTCATAAATTAGGCATAAATGGCAGCATAAAAGGTACCGTAACTGGGTGCTGTGTTCTTGGCTGCCTGCTGCTTCACTTGATGAATGGATTAAAATGCAAAGAAAGATTTTTACACCGTTCACACTGTGTGCTGTGGTGCCTGACTATCGGGGCCACTTCTCTAGTTTAAAGTAGGTGTTTTCACTTGGTTTGGAACACGGCCCGAGTAAAGATAACAACACCAGCCTGCTCCGCCCCTCGGGGCGGCTCGTGCTGGTTGCTAGGCTACGGCGTTTTGAAAACAAGTAGCGTTACTTTGTTACCGAGGGAGGGAGTGAGGGAAGGAGGTACTGAGGGAGGGAGTGATTGAAGGAGGGAGTGAGGGAGAGAGTGAGGGAGTGAGGGAAGGAGGGAGTGAGGGATAGAGTGAGGGATATGAGTGAAAAAGGGAATGAAGGGGTGAGTAAGGGAGTAAAGGAGTGATGGAGGGAGGGAGTGAGTGAGGGAAGGAGGAAAGGGTGGAGGTGGTGAAGGAGGGACGGAGGGAGGGAGTGAGGAGTGGGGGGAGTGAGGGAGTGAAGGAGGGATGTAGGGTTGGAGGAAAGGAGTGATGGAGGGAAGGAGTGAAGGAAGAACGAAGGGAGGGTAAGAGGGAGTGAAGGAGTGTGGTATTTTGAACGCAGTCCAACGTCACGCCCTGTCGCGCACCTGGGCTCGCGGAGCTGTTTGCAGGGATCAGATGACGCGGCGCGGCACCTGAGAGGAGCGGCGGTTTCGGCCAGGTGGAGTGGAGCGGGTTTACCGGGGATTTAGCGAAAGAGACCGGATTTAGACTTTAGTGCTCGTTAAACCCATCGGTCTGAGTGAATGGACTGGTTTCAGGAAGGTTCGGAAAAATTCAAACTCAACCACAGGTGAGTCCTGAACCTGAGGAGAGAGTCTTGATTCTCTTTCTCAGGTAAAATGTTAAACACACTAGCTTTTTTTTATTGTACGTGAATTGTCACCAGGCAAATGGTCAGACACTCCTCTCTCTCTCTATGTGTGTGTATCAAAAGTATATCAAAGTATTTTACTGACTCATTTGTGCATAAAACTCTTAACTCGGCATTTGTGTGGACAGCAAAGAAATAAATTTAATTGTACAGAGAAATGCGCTTTCTGCTGTTCATATGACAAACGTTTTGAATCCTTGAATATGTATATATACATATATATATATATATAAAATATATGTATATATATATATATAAAATATAAA
>JBBPCX010068676.1:0-12018 GCA_037974365.1 Hydrocynus forskahlii
GTGTGTGTGTGTGTGTGTGTGTGTGTGTGTGTGTGTGTGTGTGTGTGTGTGTGTGTGTTTATATGTGTGTGTGTGTGAGTCCCTGCCTGGAGCCCGTTGACCCCGGGAAGGGCTCCAGGTACCTGCGACCCTCATGTGGATTAAAGAAAATGGGTGAGGTGGCAGCATTTAAGGTTGAATGGAAAAATCAAATAAGAAGCCTGAGGCATTATGATGTGACTGAAGCACCACGCTGGCGGCCTTGTGGTTAGGGAGTTGCCCCTGCAGTCCAAAGGTTGTGGGTCCGAATCCCAGGACTGCTAGTGGCGCCACTGAGGTACCCTTGAGCAAGGTGCTGTCCCCATGCGTCCCCACTGGTGGCAGCCCACTGCTTCACTTGGTGAATGGGATAAATGCACAGAAGTCATTTCACATTGTGTGTGGTGTGTTCACACGTGACTATAAGGGGCCACCTTACTTACTTCTTTAAGGTGGAATGACAAATACAAATAAGCCTGAAGTGCCAGAATGCAACTTTTGCACCATTTAAGGTGAAAGCAAGGTGGCAGAATGCAAATGCATTAAGTTAAAGCAGAAAAAAGTGCATGCAATGCAAAACGTTGACACTATTTAAGGCTGAATGGTGAATTTGAATATGAAGCTCTCTACCATTGTGTCCTTGAGAAAAACTGTCCCTGTAAATAATGATTGTAAGCTGCTCTGGATAGGAGCGTCAACCAAATGCCCCCTTTACCTTTTTTAAAAACCTCCCGAACATTGGTCTGTTCAGAGAGCATCTCCTCTCCTGAGCCCCTGCCTCAGGCTTATTGACCCCGGAATAGGCTCCGGGCGCCCTAGTGAGGAATAAGTGGTTGCAGAAAATAAATGAGTGACTTTTTATTGAAATCAGGGCATGCAGACTGGAAAGGAAGCTTTTTCCACTCTTTGGATGTGTAGATGGCTGGTGTTTTCAACTGTGTGAGCGAATGAGCAAGCCGAGGGTGACAAAACTCCTACATCTAGAGTAAGAAACCTCTGGAAGAACCTTGGCTCACCAGGGAAATCTGTCCTCCTTTGGTTGACGCCTGATAATGATCGATACAGAATATTGGCATGGAGATAACTAACAGTGTATAAGAGGCAGCAGTGTACTGATGAACAGTAAAGTCTGTAGCAGCAGTAGATCTGTGAGAGTATGGAGCAGGAGTATCTGCTGGGGTCTGTGTGAGCAGTAGTTTGGTTTGAGTGCACCCGTCTCTATCTATGAAACCCTCCTGAAGACTCATCTCCTCTAGTGATCCATCTTCCATAAAGATTCAGCACTTTGTACTCTTCCCTGGTTCTCACTCTGTCCAGAAACTTGAGTGTGTCCTCATATTGTAAGTTGCTTTGGATAAAAGCATCTGCCAAATGAATGTAATAAAATAAGATAAACCTTTATTAGTCCCACATCTGGGAAATTTGCATTGCTACGGACAGTACAAAGGAAAGAGCAGCAAAAACAATAGATTAAAAGATATACAACACAACAAGATAATATAAAAGTACACTTTACAACTAATACAAAGTGTACAAACAGACATTTGTATGTGTATGCAAATATATGTATATATATATATATATATATAACCTATATGTGTATGTGTATATGTGTATATATAACCTGTAATGTAAAGTAATACTAACATACTCTAGGCCATGTTTATAAATAACAGTGAGTCGTACAGTGTCAGAAACCTTAGATGCAAGTCTGTTAGAGACCACATTCCAGACCCTGAATTAGACTACAGTAGATGTTTCTGAACTCGGCCCGAAAAAAAACAGAAATAATGGTACTATTCAGTGTGAATGAGACTGGTCCCAGTTTGTCAGTGGGTGTGTTGAGTGGGTGGTAGAATAAAGCCCGTTGTTTCTCCGCCTACAAGTCCCAGCGCAGCCCGGACTACAGCTCCCAGGATGCCGTTCGTGCAGCGTGTCTCAGGAAGAGGCGAGCGAAAGTTAGAGGAGTTTAAAAACGAGGAGAAAAAAGAGGAAAGCAGAGGGAGATGAGAGAGGAGTGCAGGAGAAGGGAGGAGAGACCAGGGCCCGGAGAGAAGGAGGGAAGAGGAGAGGAGAACCGGGGGGAAGAATGGAAAAAGCGAGAGAAGGTGAAAAGAGGAGTGTGGCAGCTCAGCTGAGAACATGCAGGGCTCTCACACTGCTGAGAAGAAAACACACGCAGACACACACTGCGGGTGAGTACACAAACACACACTCACACAGATACATACACAGATAGACACGCACAGGTACACACACACACACACACACACACACACACACTTACGCACGTACACACACAGACATCCATCCATCCATACATACATACATACACACATACACAGACACTTAATCAACACTCATAATTAATCAAAAACATTAAACAAAAATCATCAATAATGTTCACTTGACCTGATTTAGTGACCTGATTTAATTTTATCATCTTCAGTAATTAATAGAAAAAAATATATATATTTATATGTTGAAATGTCTATTAAAATATTTCATTTTTTTCAGTAAGTATTTTTAATGTTTTTAATAGAGTAATGCCTAGATAAAAAAATGTATCTTTTCATTTAATTTCACCTGCGATGCACACCATTGTACATCTACGCAAATTCATGCACAGCATCGTACATTTACGCACCTTCACACACATCATCATACACCTTCACGCACACCATCGTTCATACACCTCCACACCTTCACACACACCATCGTACATCTATGCACCTTCACGTACATCATCGTACACCTACACACCTTCACACACCATAAGCCAGCTACACACCTTCATGTACACCATCGTACACCTACACACACACCATAATGCAGCTACACACCGTCACACACACCATAATGCAGCTACACACCGTCACACACATCATCATACATCTACACACCTTCACACACATCATCATACATCTACACATCTTTACACACACATCTTCACACACACCATTATACACACCTTCACACATGCTATCACACACACCTTCACACACACCATCATACACATCTTCACACACACCATCATACACACCTTCACACACACCATCATACACACCTTCACACACACCATCATACACACCTTCACACACACATCTTCATACACATCTTCACACACACCATCATACACACCTTCACACACACCTTCACACACATTCATACACACCTTCACACACACACACATCTTCATACACACCTTCACACACACACATCTTCATACACATCTTCATACACACCTTCACACACACATCTTCATACACACCTTCACACACACATCTTCATACACATCTTCATACACATCTTCACACACATCTTCATACACATCTTCACACACACCATCACACACACCATCATACACACCTTCACACACATTCATACACACCTTCTCACACACACACATCTTCATACACATCTTCACACACACCATCATACACACCTTCACACACACATCTTCATACACATCTTCACACACATCTTCATACACATCTTCACACACACCATCATACACACCTTCACACACACATCTTCATACACACCTTCACACACACATCTTCATACACACCTTCACACACACATCTTCATACACATCTTCACACACACCATCATACACACCTTCACACACACATCTTCACACACATCTTCATATACATCTTCATACACATCTTCACACACACCTTCACACACGCCATCGTACATCTACACACCTTCACACACGCCATCGTACATCTACACACCTTCACACACGTTATCTATGCACCTTCACGCATGCCGTCGCACCTCTACACATCTTCACGCACACATCGTATATCTGCACACATTCATACACACGTCATACCCGAGTTCATCAGATCATACAGTCAGATTTTCTTTTTTTTTTTAAAGACTGCTGTCATCCCAAAGTCTGTAGAAAACATTGTGTGATGTTCTCTATTTTGCTTGCACTTCTGTGAGTTTAGCAATAAGCCGGCCATCTGCTGTCCTTTGCCTGGACAATGGTGCTCATCCATTCCTTCATGGTTCTGTAATAAAGTCGGGCTCGGCTGGCCTTCGGCAGCTGCACCAACTGGGCTGGTTAATTACGGAGCGAGTGGCCTTTTCATGAAATCTGTAGTGTTCCACCGGGTCCCCGTAGGGCCTTAAGGCAATAGTTCAGTGAAAAAGCAAGTGAACACCCTCCCTCACGCCACTTTTGGCACTGGAGCTATGAGGTTAATGTAGGTAGCAAGCTGATACTTTAATTAGCGTCCCGCTAACGAAATGTCATCCCGCTCTCAACACGAATATTTCAGAGAAGCTGACTTTCTTTTCTTTAGCTCCTCATTTAGTTATATTTTGTCCCAAGTTGGTGAGTCAGGGTTCTGAAAATGAAGGAAAAGCACAAGAAAGATACTGTGCCATTGAGACGGATATATGTAAATCTGTTCTAATTGGCTGCCCTCATTAAAAGAGAAGTCTGGGCCTGAAATGCTCCTGCAGCAGGATATGTATGCAAATGTATGTAGTGTTTGCCATTATGGTAAAAATTAATTGTAATAATGTCCCATTTAAACCATTAAGAATTTCTTTCACTAGTGTTGACATGAATCATCGTACAGCACTGAAACTTGCCTGAAGCGCACTCCTAACAACCTGTGTCAGTGGAAAACTCACTATACCCCATTTTTAGCACTGTAGCCACGAGTCTAATGTAGGTAACAGGCTGATCGCTGAATTAGCATGCCATGAAGTGCATGCCTGAGCCACCACACACTTGCCATGAATGGTTTAGAGAAGTTGACTTTCTTTACTTTAGCTACTAATTTAGTTCTGGTTTGTCCCAGCTGGGCAAATCAGTGTTGGGAAAACGAAAGAAAAGAACAGGAACCGTGCTGTGTTTCAGAGTAACATTCCGTAAAATTGCGGCAATGAAGTTCAAGGCCTGTGAGTGGTTTCTTCATTCCTTTTTACACTGGGAGCTTTGAGGTGAAGTAGAGCGTCCAACTCCTCCACACGCACAGCCCTGGTCTCTGGGCTCGGTCGTTTACTGTTTTTCTCTTTTTTTAATGTTAAACCAAGATTACAGTGGCAATTAAATGTAGATTTATGTATTTTGGTGGTTTTACAGCTATGTAGTTAACTAATCATTTAATAACTCATTTGCCATAATTACGAATAAATAAATAAATTAATCCAGAGTGTAATTTAATGTGGACTGAAAAATAGAATTTGAACTGAAAACCAGCTTCAGCTCTGTGCCTCACAGTGCAGTTCTTCAGTCTTTAGTCTCTTCCGAGTTCTTTGGTGATCTCTAATCATAGACTTTATGTGGTCACCTTAAGAGAGTAGATATGTGAAAGTGCTGTTGAAGAGAAGATCATGTACCAGCAGCAGCAGCAGTAGAAAGTAAAACGGGGTGGGTTGGTGAGGGTACTTTCCCACCAGAACTTTTGCACACACACACAGTCTTGGCATTGAGAAATGTTTAATTCAGAAGCTGTCACATCTGTCCAGCTCACAAACTAAAGGTCAGAAACAAACACACACACACACAGAGTTATCCATGGCTGAGAGAGAGAGATGAAGATGTGAAAAGTCTTTAGAGAAACCCTTCTATGCAACCATTCTTTAAAGGGCCCAAATTAATTTCTACGTGACCAAATTTGAACCTCTCTTCATCCCTTATAATTTAACAAGCTGTTTGTTACGGCGCCTTTTAAGATTAATATAAGTAAATGAGCTCTATTCTGATTGGCTGCCCTCATTGAAAGAGAAGTCTGGGCCTGAATCGCTCCTCATAACTCCTGTGGGAGGATACTTGTGCCTGTATATCATTCTTGTCACCGTGGTATTATATATACATTGTAATAAACGTCCCATTTAAACCAATAAGAATGTTTCCTTCTGTAGTGTTGACAAAATATAATTAATCATCATACAGCACTTGCTTAAAACTCACTCCTAATAACGCATTTATCTGGAAAACACACAAACACACTCTGCTACCATGTCAAGGTCACTGCTGTGCCGTGGACCACCTCAATAATACCTGTACCCTGGTGGGCTTGTCCTGCCCACAGATGAAGTGTGTACATGGGGGGCTAACAGATGATGCAGAGAAACAAATGGGCTACAAATGTAAACTACCTGTAAACTACACAGTACACCTGTACAGTCAGTGGAGCTGATGGAATAGGCAGGGAGTGAAGATTGTAGCTATAAAAAGAGAATACAAATAAACAGACAGCCGTGTGTGTGTGTGTGTGTGTGTGTGTGTGTGTGTGTGTGTGTGTGTGTGTGTGTGTGTGTGTGTGTGTGTGTGTGTGTTTTCCAGATAAATGCATTATTAGGAGTGAGTTTTAAGCAAGTGCTGTATGATGATTAATTCACCTTTGTCAACACTACCGAAGCCAACACTGCCCCTAGCTGCAGCCAACACTGCCCCTATTGTCCGGCTGCCCATAAGCCGCCTGTCTCCTCACGGCCGTTAAATAATAATAACAATAATAATTATAATGATAATAATAGTGTGTGATTGAAGCCTGAAGCGAAAGCTTCTATTCTGAGTCAGACAGACGGGCAGGAAGTCGTCTGCAGATTTGCCTTCAATTAGCATAAAAGTGCAAGTTAATTGGCTGCTCTTCAGATGTCCGGCAGTGACAATTTACAGCCACGTTTAGCTGCGCTCGAGTCATTGTCTTTCTGACAGCGTCTCCGGGATCCCGGCTCCGCGGTGCGCGCTCTGATTAGCCTAATGAGTATGAGAGTGGGCTAGCCTGCTGGCGGAGCTAATTAGCGGGTTGTCTCGCAAAAGTGTGTGATGACTTTTGTGCACTTTAATTGCCGTCTCTGTGCGTGAACGGAACGTCGGCGGCAGCGTTGCCTGTGACATTTACAAGTGTCCCGACGGTTCCAGGCTGGCATCGTCTTTCTGGGGCACTAGTTTTTCTTTTTCTAAATTTAATTTTACTCCCTAAGCCAAATGTGGTTGATCAGCCAAGGTGTGCTTGGTGTCCAAAATCTGCTTTTTTACCTTTTTGCTGGAGGTACAAGGCTAATGGAGCTCCAGTAAAGAGTAATTGATGCTTATGGGAACCAGTTAGCATGGAGCTAACCGCATGTCTAAATCATCACACACTAGTCTCAAAGTATTTGCCTCCTGATTTCCTCTCTTTCAGAGTCTCTGTTGGACAATTGAGCTACGGTGTGAAACATCAGTCTTTATCATTGTGGAGAAATTTTGGTCCACCCTCCTTTACAGGACAGCACATTGTAGGGCCCGCCCTAGCACTTCAACAATGTTCAAGTCACGACATCAACTAGGTCGCTCCCAAGGTATTGTTTTTTTCCCGAGAGCTGTTCGTGGTTGGCCGTGCTGCATGACTGAATTGCACTTGAGCTTCATATGGGGCTGATGGCTGGACCTCCTCCAGCAGGATGTTCTGGTAAAGAGCTGAATGGTTCTGCCGTGTCGTCCAGACTCACCACTGCCATCACTCTACCACCACCATGTTTGACAGGTAGTATGATGATCTCAAAATATCTTTGAATCTTTTCACATCCGTCTTTATTTTTTGCACCAAATTGTGGAGAGTAGCATCACTAAGAGTATCGGAATCAGTAAGCAGTATTAGTATCGATATCAGTACTAGGAAAACGTTGACCATAACCATCCCTAATGGTTCACTCAAACACTGCCTCCCTGGTCTTTTTTGCATTGGGCAGAGAGTTCGCCCTGAGATCAGAAGGTCGTGTGTTTGAATCCCTGGACGGCTGATGGCACCACTGACGTACCCTTGAGCAACCCTGGCCACCCCTCATTGGAGGCAGCCTACTGCTTCACTTTGTGAATGGGTTAAATACAGAGAAAGAATTTCACACTGTGTGCTGTGGTCTGGTGTCTTCATGCGTGACTGTAAGGGGCCTCTTTACTTGAAATACTCTTGCTGGTCCCTGCCCGTGCCATCGTCTACATTGTGACGTTGATAGGATCCTTTGAAACATGCCGGTATTCTATGCTGTTTTTGATACCAGGCGGACAAAAACAATGTTTTTTTCCAATGTAAACATCCAAAAAACAATTATTTTCAGTGAATTTCTTCCTGGTCAAGCTGTGCAGGAGATCAAAAGTCTCTCCTATCTTCCCATTCAGAAACAATAGACTGTGACACTGATGTGTTCTCGTCTTCTCACCGTCAGAGATGAGATGATTATTGTCGTGGGTCTCAAACTTCAGAACTCTCCTCCTGCTGGTCTGCGTGGCTGTATTTCTTCTTTTCCTTTCTTCAAAAACATCTTTCCAGACTCTTTCGGATGATGTAACTTTTTACTCTTTGTGTGTCTATTTTGATCATTTTGCAGCTTCTGTGATCTAATTCGTTCCCATCAGTGTCTGTACAGCATGACCTTGGGATCCTTGGAAGGTGCCTATAAATAAACCTCTATTATTATATATCTGTAGATGTGCTGGCTGTAAAAAAACATCATCATTGATTTAAAAAAAATAGCAAGCCTGTAAGGGAATGTTAAATTCCCCATATCTTGCTGTCCCTCATGCTTTCACACTTACTCTAAATGACGTGACGGGTCATGCTGCTTTTCCCAGAAGTCAGTGTGACATGGCCTGGCGGTCCCCATGGAGACCCAGCAAGGTTTTGGAGCAGTAATATGCAGCCTATCTGATAAGAGAAAAAACACATCCAATCCCAGCAGAATCTCACTCCACAGAAAAGCGCAGAAAACGCCCTGTCTGCTGTCCTCCCCGTGGTCTCAGGAACCCAGAGATCAAATAAAAAAGAAAGAAGAAAAAATGAATAGAACATCCTGGGATTATGAATAATTAGTTAAAGAGCAGAACTGCATCATTGTAACATCCATTATTCACAATCAAATGGATTCTACCTCGCAGTTAAAAATGAATGCTGAGTTGTTTGAGCAGGACTGATTGAATTGGGCTTTTGGAACCCAGTCTTGACTTTCCAGGCTTGTGGGGGTGATGGTGGTCATTTGCGGTTCTCCCGCAGCTCTCAGCAGCATTGGGTTCAATTCAGTTTCAGATATCAAGATCTCTCTATTTCTGCCGGATCCAGAGATTTGGTGGGGGGCAGTGTGACGTGGTGAGTGGGTGAGTAGGGCTGTTTTTTGCTTTGTCAGTGAGGGGGATTCGTTTTGTCCATGGAGCTTGGGTTCTCATCCCAGAGACTCAATTTGAGGGTCAATGCAGACCTGCATCCCTGAGACTCAGATCTGCATCAGAGACTTGAGACCAGACATACCAGACTCAGATTTGCATCACAGAGACACAAAAACTGACTCAGACTTGTACCTCTGAGATTTGAGATTCAACTCAGACTTGCATCCGTGAGACTCAGATTTGCATCAGAGAGACCCAAGACTAGACTCCAGTTTGCATCCCAGAGACGCGAGACCTGACTCAGAACTGGACCTCAGAATTGAGGCTCGATTCAAACGCACATCCCTGAGGCTCAAATTGGCATCACAGAGACTCGAGACCTGACTAAACCTTACACCTCAGAGATTTGAGACTCAACCCAAATTTATAGAGGCTCGAGACTTGCACTCGCCCCTCAAGAAATTCCTGCTTGCAGAATTTGACTCAATTCCGCACCTCAGAGATACGAAACTTAGACCCAGACCCCAGAGACTCCAGAATTAACTTCTAAGAAACTCAGAACTCCAGAGAATCAAGAAAGTTTTAGAACTGGCACCTCAGGGACTTGAGGCTCCAGATTTGTCTTAAACCCCAGAGACTTGAGATTTGACTTCTACTGGCACCTCAGAGATTTGAGACTCAACTCAGATTTTTGTCACAGATACTCGAGACCTGACTCGGACTAGTCTTGGATTTGTGAGTCCTGGAGGCGTCTGATTTGTATGACTGACCAAAGTTGATTGTACGGTGCCTGAGGTGTATTTTGAGTGTGTTTTTGTTCTTTTCTAAGCCTGAAAAGTGCATTGGAATTCCTCACTCTGGGGTTGAAAGTGTCGTGTTTGTGAGTGTATAATCAAGTCAGATTTTAAAAGGTTATAAATCCTTTTGAAAAGTGTGTGTGTTCAACTTTGTAATCCTCATACACTTTAGCCAAACTATATGTTGTCTAGCTCAACTATGTGTGTGTTTCTTTCATGCGAACCTGTTTGAACTCGTTGCTTGATGCTGAAAATGAAACACAATCACAGCCTGTTTTAGAAACAGCTGCCAAGTGGGGGGTGTATGTGTGTGTGTGTGTGTGTGTGTGTGTGTGTGTGTGTGTGTGTGCATGCGCATGTTTGTCTGGTATTAAAGAAACAGCTGTTCTTGTAACTGTGGCTCTGTTTTAAGGCTGTGCTGAGACAAGCTTCAGAGTGTGTGTTGGGAGGGTGTCTCTTCTCTCTTCTCTACTGTAAATCAGTGTATTTGGTCTTGATGATGGGCTTTCGTGACCAGACTGTTATAGATGTTGAGGTCTGTGTGTGTGTGTGTGTTTGGGCCAGATGGTCAGGCTTGTGTTTTGTTTTTGTTCTTGGAGAAAATGCCACAGTGAGAGTGATGAAGCGAGGAAATGTCAAATGCATTCAGGCGAGGAGCACTGAAAGAGAAAGAGAAAGAGAGAGGACCTTGGGGAGTTTGATTTCTATCAATACATACATTAAATATTTAATGTTATGTATTTAGGGCGTCCTCGGGTTATGACAGTCTCGACATACGATGTTTCGAGTTCATGATGCTCACTCCCACTCCACTTACACCGTTAGCCTCGTAACTACGGTCTACATGGGCAAACTACTTTGGCTGTGCACGGCGGAAGAATATGCAGTAACGTGGCGTATGAGAGAGGGAGTTTTCCTTTTCCTTTCTCTGTGGCTTAGTGGTGTGTTTATGATTTTACAGCTGTGTTTGGATCGATAAGTGACTTAGGCAAAGGTGTGTTTCGACTTACTCCGAAATTTGGGTTGCATCACTGTCTAACATATGTGGCGTAACCTGAGGACCCCCTGTGTCAAGTGTTTTTCTATTTTTCTCTCTTTCTTATCCTCTTTCTCTGTTCTCTGTATTTGTTCCTCTCTGTCTCTCTGTATCTCTCTCAGTATCCCAGGATCATTGTGACTCACTCCATCCTTTATCTCTGTCTGTGATCATATCTCTCATCGTGTGTGTGTGTGTGTGTGTGGTTTCCTCTAATTGGGCATCACATTTACTGATCGGCAGGAAGGGATGTGAAGGAGAGACCATGCCCCCATGCACTCATTTGTCTGATCTCCCATTTCCTGCTCTGTCTCACTCGTCCGCTCCGCTCCGCTCCACTCCTTTCCTTTTCCCTCGCTCACTCCCACCCCCGGGGGATTACCCACAATCCTCCTCGCTTACCCGGGAAACGGGAAGTGACTATAAAGAGCCTGAACTTTGATCCAATCGGAATCAAACAAACTGGCAGAAACAGGAAATACCATCCATCTCTTTCTCTCTGTGTGTCTCTCTATGTCTCTCTCTCAAGCTTTGCTGGAACATCTCGCCACTAATTAAGTTCATTGGTAGCAGGTCAGTTATACGATTGGGTATTAAAGAGTCTCCCAGAGGGGAGGAGCCTCTCAGAAGTACAGATGGGCATGAAAAACTGCACAGGCAGGTAGTACAACTTAAGAAAGTTCCTCTCTGTAAAACTGCAAAAATCGGCTATACTACATAATATCGATAAAGGCTCAGAGATTCTGACAACATATTTATATGCAAGAGACAAAGTGCAATGATAAAGTTGGACTAAACTTCCATCCTGAATGGGTGGGGCTAAACTGCTATAGGCTGAATGGGTGGGGCTAAACTGTTGTAGGCTGAATGGGTGGGGCTAAACTGCTTTAGGCTGAATGGGTGGGGCTAAACTGCTGTAGGCTGAATGGGTGGGGCTAAACTACTGTAGGCTGAATGGGTGGGGCTATATTACTGTAGGCTGAATGGGTGGGGCTAAACTGCTGTAGGCTGAATGGGTGGGGCTAAACTGCTGTAGGCTGAATGGGTGG
>JBBPCX010068677.1:0-7500 GCA_037974365.1 Hydrocynus forskahlii
TTATCATTATTAATAATAATAATAATAATAATAATAATAATAATAACAATAACAATAATAATAAATAACAACAACAGTAATTATTATTATTATTATTATTAATAATAATAATAATAATAATATTATTATTATTATTATCATTATTATCATTATTATTATAGGTATTATAAAATAATAATAACAAGAATAGCAATAATAATAATAATAATAAAAACAACAACAATAATAGTAATTTATTCGTAGATATTATTATTATTATTACTATTATTGATAATTACTGTAACAGTAATAATATTATAATGATAATGATAATATCATGAATAATGATAACTGTAATAATTCATTATTATTATTATTATTATTATTAATAATAATAATAATAATAATAATAATAATATAACAATAATAATAATAATGTTTTATCCCAATGATCTGTCCATATGTAATTTCCTGCGCAGTGTAGTCCGAGATCAGCAAAGTCAGTCTCACCAGGGAAGAGAGCCTGAGGGCCGGCTCGGGTCTTCCCGCCTCATCGGTCTCGGGCGCCCCTTCTGGTGCAGTACCAAACTGCACCATACACACTTAAATCCCAGTGTGTTCAAATTTGCTAACATCCTTGATGCTTGGGATCAGAATGACTAAAAACAATTTAAACTTTTACATTTTTATTAAATGGTTATTTACCAGGTTCTTTATGGTTCTTTGATGGCTACCTAAATATATATCTACATATCTATATATCTATCTATTCATCTAGATAGAACCATCTTCTGTTCAGTTTGGGACTACAGCAGAGGGCAGTTTTTCCTGAAGATTATAAAATTACACATTACAGCATAAACACCCTCAATATCATCAAAACAACCTAAACTAATGTGTGTAAAAGGTTGATAATTATGTTTTATAATAAAGAACAGCAACATACAAAATGTGTTTAGGACGCTAAAACACACCGTCATGGTCAGTTAGTGTTTACCCAGTTGGTTCCCATTAAATTAGGAAAAGACGTTTAATATGAAGCAAAGAAAATGTTGTCAGCTCTTTATTTGGAGACATTAAACATTGAATGGGGTCACATTGATCCCAAACATAAAATACGGGTTAAAAGTGCACAAAAATAGCACAGACCTTTCAGTATTACATTAAGTATTGTAATACATGAAGTATGAACGTGTGTGGTTTGGGACACAGCCATACATTCACATGTATATCCTCCTGAGAACTGAAGAAAAAAATTCTTAAGGAAGATACAGGTGAACAAAATGTCCATTATAAAGGACAGAAGTGAATGGGCCGTGTCTCAGGAGGATATAACTACAAAGCCACCAGAAACGTCAACTTTAGTCTTTATCCTGAAGAAACATCTACTAAATGTAATTTATTTCACATTCCCCATGTAAAATAAGCTCAGTGTAGGGATTTTTAAATAATATGCATCCCTCAAATAACTTTGGTTTTAATCACAACTGAGGTTACCATGGTCCACCATGTACCCACTATGTTTCATAAATCATGTTTTCTTGAAGACTGCGGTTACTCTGAGCTCTTAAATGAAGATTTAACTCTGAGTTTCACTGCAATTAGAACAGGGAGTGTAATGTGACCCTGTGGTCTTGAGATTTGGTTCAAATCACTGTTTGGTGGGAAAATCTCATGTTGTTCCCTCTGAAACATGTTTACACCAATTTTGGTTGCAATATGATGTAAATTAAATGTACAAGTTTTCACATTACCTCAAAGTCACTGTGCCCCCCAAAGAGAAACCCCGTCACGGTAAATTGTTGACATTTAAATTTGGTTTAAATAAAAAAATATATAATCTTTTGTAGAAATGACATTAAAACTGTTGACCATGATGTTGCCACTGCTTGCGGAAGGAATGACTCACGATGTAAAAAACGCTGCAGATACAAGCTTTCTATTCATAAATGTAAATATTCAAGATGTCTTCCAAATGTTTTAGAACGGAGTTGTCCTTTTAACGGACCTGTTAATGGATTTCTGATGACTTTCATGAATCATGGCTTTTTGAAGGCTGTGGCTATTTAGAAGGCTTACATGGAGACATTTAACTGATATTCATAGCAATTAGTGCGTGTTGGGTAATGTTATGGTCTGGAAATTGTAGCTTAAATCGCAGCTTGGCCAGAAAAGCTGGTATTTTTGGCTGTATGGTGGAAAATTCTGTTTTTCTTGCCTCTGAAACATGTTTAGACCAAAATTGGTTGCAATTTGAGGTCAATTAAATCAAAATGAATGGTAAATTAATGTCCATGCTGATTTTTTTTTAGCCTCCTGATCCACGAAAACGACTCTCAGTTCACAGCTGTGTTATACTGAGACCTATTTTATTGGCAAAGATCTACACAGCAAGGTCTCTATAGACCAAAATGGGATTAATAAAACCAGCTACAACCCACATATCACAAAAAAAAAACAAAAAACAACAAAACACATTTTTGCAAGTTTGTAAAAACAGTGGTTTCATGTGGAGGACCCCAACCCTGACACACACTCGGACCCAGAACACACTCAGAAAGACAGGGTGGGTGGTCCTAACTGGTACAGAGCGCTGGTACAGAGTTCTGCTG
Organism: Hydrocynus forskahlii; assembly: GCA_037974365.1. Lineage (NCBI taxonomy): Eukaryota > Metazoa > Chordata > Actinopteri > Characiformes > Alestidae > Hydrocynus > Hydrocynus forskahlii. The sequence continues at coordinate 2,592 of JBBPCX010068677.1, forward strand.
GTGTTTCTCCTGGTTATCTAGAACACTGTGTGTCCGGTTGCTTTGGAAACGCAGGCCTCATTACATCAGTCCTGCACCTCCCTCGGACACCGCGGTTAAAAGTAAATGTGGCCCTTTTTGAGGAAAGGTTCCAGAGGCAATGACAGACGCTTCTTAAATAACATCTGTTTTTTGTTGTAAAGTGCTGGAAATCTGGCAAAACTTTTACAATACTGCAGCGTAAACCTTACACCACAACAGCTGCCTTTTTTTTCTCTTTCTGTGCTGACTTACTGTCTCAAAATATTGATTTACTTTCTTTCAATGTTTCCTTATTTCAACATAGAAAGTCAAAATCTCGAGATACTAAGTTTAAGTAATTAGTCTTTTGATAGACATTGATACACTAAGCCAGAGACAAGGAAGGAGGAAAAAACGCAGATAATTTTCTCTTCCTGGCAGGAAGTTTTACGATGGAAAAACCCTGTCAGATGAAAGAAGCGGGACACACCCTGAGGGGGTTTGACAGCTCGCTCCTGTAGCACCTTTATGGACACGGAGTGTTCAGTAAACGCATACCAAAGCCTAACGTGACTCCAAAACGTCCTGTTAGCATTTCAGAACAATACGCTGGAGATCCAGAACATCACACCTGAGCTGCTCTACACAGAACTCTCTAAAACTGTGGTGGCATGAACATGCCAGAACCTGCTCCACTTAACATCCCCCGAGACGGAACAGGTTCAGCAAACGCAACTTCCAGAAGAGGTCCTGGTGATGGGCCGAGAGCTTTAATAAGTTCTTTTGCACCCAAAACCACTTGGTTCTGCAGTAACCAGTTCCCCGTATGAGTCAATAAAGAGCTGTTCTGGCTGATGTTCACACCACAGTATGAACTGAACCGCAGCACAGGAGCTGCTTTGGAAAAAATAAATAAATAAATACATTTTAAAAATTACATGCCATTTAATGTCCTGGTCTGAGGAGACAGACATCAAAACTCACTCGTACATTAAAAAAAGAAAGAAACAGGTCAGTCCGATACGAGGTCGAGAATAAATATCGAAGAATATTTTAATACAAGGTCCTAAGGAGATACGAGGGTCCAAAAGTAAAACTACGAGTGCCGGCGTTCCAAAGCCTTCTGCTCCAGAGCTTTCTGAGTCTCCGCCGGCTTCAGGACATAGTCCTTATACATAGAGTAGATCACACCTGAAACACAGAGAGAGAGAAAGATAGATTTTTTTAAAAAAAGGGTAAGTGAAGGGCATAACACCAAACTTTCATGTTGTTTTGGTTTCAATGATCTATTTAAATGAAGGTCAGAGGCTCAAGCGTCCGAGACCCCCAAAGATACACCAACATGAATAAACTCGTAAAGTGTAGGGCTATCTCACCCTGTCCATCCTCCGTAAATATTACAACTCACATTTTATTCCTGACTAGCAAATATGGAACTTGGGCCAATTAGAGATCGGAACATTGAGGTCGCGTCCTTCAAAGACCCTGAGATCAAAAGGAATTTAAAGGAATATCCATGAAAGTATCAAGAAGCTTTTGGACCTTCGTGAACCCCTCTAAGTTATCGTCTCTGCTCTTCTGTAGAGATATTTTGAGCCTGCTGGCGGTGACTCTGGAGGCCCCTGTGTGATCACAGACCCTCACAGAACAAGATATCACAGTAACTGCGGTTCTCTGGGGCTGTTCACTTGAAGAAAAAACATTTAAAGAATATCTGCAAAAAGTTCATACCCAAGGTCATCGCTCCGACCACGAAGCCCTGGGCGGCAACACGCATGTGGATCAGGTGCACAGACATTTTCATGTTCCCCCTGTTCTTCAGCTTCCAGAGTCTGTGACCCACGATGGCGAAGAACCCAGCCATTCCTGTGGAAGAGAACATGACAAGTGAAACGTCAGGAATGCCAGAAAAGAAGTGAAATTTCTCCACTTCGGGCAACCCGCTCTTCAGGACTTACCGATTGGAACCATTGGGTTCTCCTTGACTTTCCTGAGGAACTTGGACTCCTCATGCTCACCATACCCGTCGAAAGACATCTTGGCTAAACTGGGAAGAGACACAGAAAAAATTACATTTGGCTCTGGCTTGCAGTTTGAAAGCAAACCGGTCAACAGGTTTCTCCCATACTGTAGTCCAATGTCCTCTTGTTTTCGTGTTTTCCAGTAAATCTGCCGTATTTTTAACCTTTCATAATGTTAGGCTTGTATTAGCCTCATACTTTTGTGATTGCGTTCTTTCTACACTTGCCATCTAGTAAACTAGGTAGATTAGGAACCCTCACCTCCACCCCTGCAGACAAAAGAAACACCCAACCCTCCAACCCAGGTCAACAAATTAACCAACCCGTTCTTCCTCTGCATTTAACCCATTTAACCCATTCACCAAGTGAAGCAGCGGGCAGCCAGGAACACAGCGCCTGGGGAGCAGTGTGTGGGGATGGTACCTTCCTCCAGGGTACTGGGATTCGAACCCACGACCTTCTGAACACAGGGCAAATGCCCTAACCACTAGGCCCTTATATGGTGCAATACTAGTCATTCTGGAAGGTTTACATCTTGTTCACACTATACAGTTACATGGCTGCATTGTCTATTTACTGTACTGGAGCAGTACAGTACTGTCACACTGCTACGTTTATTCACTGTACTGTTTCTGTCATTCCTCGCACTTTGTTTAATACTGTAACTGCCTCCTGTGCAATAATAATCACACTTATGGAGCGACACTAGTCACTCTGGAGGGTGCACATCCCGTTTACACCATTCTGTTACATTGCATTGCTGTACATTGTTGTGGTGTCTATTTATTTATTGCATTATTTCTGCTACAACATGCTCTCTGTTGTAATAATATGTTGTAATAATGTTGTAATAATATTCTGTGTGGTCCATGGAGAAACATCTCATCACACCGTGTACGTGTTCACAGCTGCTGATGACAAAGGAACCTTGAACCTTGAACCTAAATGCCAACACATGTCTTCTCCTGCCATGGCGCAAAAAAAAGCAGCTTCAACATCAGCTTTAGGTGGAGCACCCAAAAACCCACCACATGACTTCCTGCAGTTGACAGCATCTGTCCCATGACAGCGACCCATATTTACCAACCATGCGGAGGTTTCTGAGAACCGTCCTCAGAACGAAACTCCCGTCAAGTTCCAGTTCCTGCAAACACCTCACTGAGCTGAGGAAGAAGATGATCAAGACTTCCGCTTGTTCTCCAGACCAGACGGTGCAGATTAGAGCGAGAATGTAATTACTTGTTGAAAAACTCCCCTGCCATTAAATCTTTTCACCACTTCTTCTGCTCGGACGGCGTGACTCGTCCTGGAGGATTAACCGGACTGTCCTCATCACCAGCAAGACAGTTTCATCATCACCAGCCCGGGTTGGGCGACACGCCAACAGCGATGAGGCTATAGCAGTGAATTAGACGGGGATCCGCCCTTATCGATATATATCGCCAGTATCAACAGCCCTCCAGAACACTAAACAACTCCACAGACCATTAAAATCAGATTTACATCAATTACATAAGGCCTTTAAACAACAACAAGGGTGCAGCAACTGCACAGCATCCCACGATAACAAGTATTCCACTGGATGTCAGTTCCTATGTCACCATCATTTATTTCGTTTAATCTATATTTATGTACATACACGTGCATAAATACACACACACACACACACACACATACATATATATATATATATATATATATATATATATATATATACACACACATACACTCACACACATATACATATTTGTATACCTACACACACACACAATCACGCGCACCTGCCAACACACACACACACACATAAAACAAGTGTTAGATATTTAAGGAACTATTAAGTGCTGAAACAGTAACGAGTACATTTAAAGTTAAAGGACAGTCTAGAATTTGACTCTGCAGCACCAACAACCAGTTAATAGGAGTCAGACCTGTGCTGTTACAGATTCTCTCATCTTAGAGAGGGTTTATTTCACACATTTTCATTTATAGTTGTTCACTCAACAACTTTCCTTTCATAAGTATTCATGAATCCTAAAAAAGAACCTTAAAGGTCACAATGTCAAGGCCACACGGCCTTGAAAACACACTCCAAGGGCAGCTAGCCTGAAGATGGCCTTCAGAACGCAGCTCTGATTAAACCTGAGAGCGGCTGACGAGCCCCTGAGCGGTAATGTTGGCTTGGCTTAGCTCAGCATCACCTGCTCGAATGGGACGCCCCACAGATGGAAAGAAGGGGAACGATGGTAGTATAATAATGATAACAACAATAATAAACTAATCTAAGTATAATAATAATAATAATGATAATAATGATCAACTTCACCTCCATTCAGTACACTCAGACTTTCAATTCTGCACATTGTATTGAACTTTATTATGTAATTTATGACTACGGTCAGAGGTCCAGGACCCCAGACATGGCTGAAGGACAGCACGTATCCCTTAAAAACCCAGAATCACTTGGTTTGTTAACAAATAGCAATTATACACCATTTCTGATCAGTTTGGGAGGCCATACACACCAAATGGACAAAAGTATTGGGACATCTGACCTTACATCAGCAAGGACTTTTATATGGAGCTGTCCCCCCTTGATAGCTATAACAGTTTCCACTCTTCTTGGAAGGCTTTCCACAAGATTTTGGAATTTGTGTCCATTAATTCTGTAGAGCATTTTTGAGTTCAGGCACTGATGTTGGACGAGAAGGCCTGACTCACAGAGTAGGAAACGTGGCGCTGACCAGGATGTCTCGGTCTGCTGGAGCATTAGGATTACCCTTCACTGGAAGTAAGGGGCCACCTGAATTCAGTGACGAAAGAGGTGTGTCCCTATACTTTTGTCCATATTGTGTACATGCAAGGACATGTGGCAGAAACCGGTGTCAAGA
>JBBPCX010068678.1:0-12015 GCA_037974365.1 Hydrocynus forskahlii
CACACACACACACACATCTGAATATACAAATACTTAAAAAAAATAAATATAAAACACTTGGGGACACAACAGAACGAAAATAATGATACAGTATTGTTTACAGAATTCTAATTGACATATATGTATGCTATTATACATGTATGCAATGTTATATGTGCGATTATATACAATATATATATGGTGGCCTTTCATATGCTGTGAGAACTGTAAATGTCCTGTAGACCTACATAGCACGGATTAACACAATTCTTTACTGTAGTACATATATAGATATCCTTATATTGTCCCGGTTACCAGTACAAGAATTGTACAAAATGCATCTCAAGAGGAAAAGGGAAAAGACAGGCAAGTGCATGGTCACAGATTATATTGATTGATGGAACACTACTAACACTACACTAATTGTTGGGGGCTTGGCTCAGGTTTAGGGTAAATGGTCAACAGAGAGGGCTGGCATGGGTAGAACTCTGTTACCAAGCAGCTGACCATCAAACTCTCCTGTAATTCTATAGGGGATCCATTTTAAGTAAATGACAAGAGCTGGGCCACTTGACCTCCACACTGGTGATCAAATTTGCTGCATCACATGTGATCTTGACAGTGCAGAGAATGACTGTTATTAGTTGCAGTTTATTGTAATGTACAGTCTTTGGACTGTAATCAGTGTATCTGAACATTAATGCTATGGAAGATGTACTTCATTAACTGAAGGAGCAGTGATAAGATGGGGATGAGTAGAAACTAATCCAGGAGGTGGAGAAAAGTGAGCTGAATGATTCGTCTTCACGTGTTCCAGTTTGAGTGTTTAGTCTGATGTGAGCTACTGATATTGCACATGAGCTATGCTATACAGATGTAGAATGTCTTCTTATTAGTCAATAAGTTAGACCTCCCTAAGTTTTTGTGATGTGATTCTTCACTGAGTTGCATTAATCTGCATTGCGCCTCTTTTTGGTAACAGTGTGTGAATACATTTTCTTGTTAATCAACTGTAATATGATAAGAATTCAGTCCTGCTACACTGTAAACTGTAACGCAGTCAACCACTCTGAGGCACATTCCTGCGTGTTAAAAGACCAAGGCAATCTGAATAAATCACATACAATAAAAGATGGGACCAGAGCACAGAGCAAGCAAAAAAGATAAAGGACATCAATGTTCAAATGCTCACTATGATGGTTGTTAGATACGGACCTCTACTGATCATACGGGCTGATAAACTCAAAACAGTGAACAGTTTTGTGAAGGAAAAACACAAACTATCCACAAAACTGTCTTTCAAAATCAAAAGGGATAAAAACCTTTTCTCTTTCAAGAGCCGAAGGTAAGCTGGTTAACCTTACTGAGTTTCAGATGCTCATGAGGCAACTCAAGACTTGAGAAGTAGCTCAAAAAGTAGGAAAAGTCTCGATCAAATTATCAGTCTTGTTAGTCTTCTCTCAGAACTCTAAAACACAGACTGAGAACCCGCTACCTGGTTTTAAACAGGTGGAGAGCAGGTGGATGTGATTGCTCCTAACGACTTAGGAATGGTCCTTTGCTTCCTTCTAGTGACTAAAGAGGATCTAGCAGCCAGTCCAGGCCCCTGGACTTTTACAGTGAATGCTGGTACTAGAATATTAATCTATGACTGCAGAACCCTGAATGTCAGTATGTCCCAGCATAGCACTATCATTCATGTTACTGCATACTCATAGTACAGACCTCAAATAGACAGAAACATGTAAACCAGTAATAGCTGATCATTCACTCTGGATCATTTTGTTTTCTATTAAAAGAGGAGCTCAACAATAAGGGATGAAGATATTTTATTAGGATTTAAAACTTTAAAGGGACAGTGTTTACAAATTTCAGCGTGTTTGATAGGTCCTTAAGATTCAGGCTTGTTAAACATCCCAAAAGTTAAATATATAGTATTCAGAGATTGCAATGAATTAGAATGAAAATTGGATCTATTTCAGCTTGTTTTATAGTGAATTCACCCCGGTCAACAGCTTTGGGGCTCTGAGCTCCCTAGTTTTAGAATCACTTTTACCAGAGTCTAGAGGTGCTCAGAAAAGCATCACTATTATTATATTTTTAAAAGACTTTATCAAACATATCTTGTCTCTGTGGTCTACCCACCTGTTTCTGAGAACTTTGAGTGGCTGCATGGCTTCTGATTTTCCCTTTATTGACAACATTTGTTCTGTTACAGGGTTTTCCTAATGAAACTTACTGTAGTTTAGACTGCAGTACGGGGGCCTGGGGGTGTGGGATTCACAACAGTGGTGTGGAGTGGTGATTCACAAGAAAAGCCACATGCGTTTGACAGCCTACACACACTCTGTTCAGGCACATCTTGTGGGTTCAGTTTCATGTCCAAAATGGACTTTAACTTCATTACTAATACTCAGAGTGGTGCATCTGAGATACAACAAACAGCTTACATAAACGTTGGAAAAAAGTAAATGAATCGTGAGTCTACAGTAACAGTGCAGTTCAGAAAGTGTTAACGCTTCTAAAAGCCTTAATCCGGAGATGCCAGACACCAACACAAAGAGGAGCCCATCTGAACTTGCCGACAAACTCTCACAGAGGAAATACATTTAAACATCTTACATGCAGAATACCAGCATTCCAGTGTCTACAAACTGTATCTGCAGGAACACAGAGAGGAGCAGACTCAGAGATGGGCTGCATGGTGTGTGTCAGCTGGCTCTCACCTCAACTTCCTGTCCTGAGGGTCCATATATTGCACTGTATCTCACACACAGAGCCAGAGAAGAGACCTAACTTCTGCCACTGAAACAAACAAGCAAAAAAATGGCAGTGAGCGAGGATATATACATGAATTCCGAAATAATAAAGGAGAACACCAACTGCTTCAAGCAATTATGAACATTTCTACACAAATGAAGGTGAAGAAACTCGTGTTACCTCTCTCTCTCACACACACACACACACACACACACACCTGCACCTTAGCTTTCCTATTAGAGCCTTTTACTTTTAGAAAGGATCTTAATTACCGTTCCTTACAAACTGTATATAAGAATGCACTGTGTGTTTCTAGCCTCAACAGTGAGCACTGCAGGGATCAGAGGCTACAGTCGGACACTGGTGTTACTGGGGCTGCTGTGTGTTCTCCTGCTGGCTGCCACTGCAGTGCTGTGGCTCAAGAGAGACCAGTTACTGAAGGACAGAGATGGGCTCCAGAAGAAGCTATATTAAAGTGGGTGAGTGAACACTTCTGCATGTAAATCAATCAGTAGAATAATAGAAGCTCAATGATCTGATTTACAAGATATCTGATGATACAACAGCTAGTTGCGACCTTTCAGTGTGGGGAAGCTGCAAAGAGTAATAAATACAGCGGAAAAGATAGCAGGATGAAATCTGCTATCCCTGAATGACATCGCCACCTCCTGGTGCCTTTCCAGATCACAAGAGATCATTCAAGACCTCCATCACCCCGCACACCACCTGTTTACACTGCTGCCCTCCGGTAGGAGGTATAGAAGCATAAACAGCAGAACAAATAGACTGAGAAACAACTTTTTCCCCAGGGCTGTAAGAACTCTAAATGCTCACTCACAATGACTTACACTGCATATGTATGCTGCTTACTTACTTTTAAACTAGGGCCACACTTCTTAATTTATACCTTAATGTCCTTGTAGTGTGATGTACCTGTTTTGTCTATGTTCATTTAAAGCACCTCAGACATAGTGAATGTAATTTCATTGTGTAGGAGCCTGTACAATGACAAGAAAGATTATCTATCTATCTATCTATCTATCTATCTATCTATCTATCTGAGAGGCATTCTGAATGTTAATATGTCCCCAAAAATGCCCCTCTAAACCAATCTCTTTATGCATAGCTCTGCCTTACTTGTCTTTAATGTCAAAACCCAGCCTTTCTAAAACAACCACAAAAGTACATTAAGAGTAATAATACAGCCAAATGAGTGACAACAACAAAACCCAAATGCTTCCACTTTAGTTTTACAGTCACCTAGACCCAGAGTGGCAGAGCTCTGTAAACCCACAGGCTGAAATGAGACGTGGGAAACAGAAAATCTTTCTACCTTTCAAGAGAAGCAAGCTAGCCTGGGAGATGGTGGTTAACCTGGCTGCGTTTCAAAACCTTAAGAGGCATCTCAAGACAAGAGAAGAAGCTTGAGAGGCTGAAGGACAGCAAACACGAGAGGACAGTTCTAGAGTCTCTACCAAAACATCAGTCTTGTCTTTTGTAAGAACTCCAAAACAAAGAATGCGACTGAGGATGGTTTAACAGCCCCAACCCCCCACCCCCACACCCCACTTTCAGTAGAAGTTCAGGTTCTACTGCAGAAAATTGAGTGCCAATATCTTACAGTGTAGCACTGTCTCTTGTATTATTGCATACATGTACAGACACAGGTAACAAATCATTGCTGATCAGTCATTCTGCATGCTTTTGTCTTCCATTAAAAGAGGAGCTCAACGAGCAAGGACAGAGATATTTCAGCTCAGGTATCTACTACGTCTCTACTGGGAAGAATAGCTAGAAGGCCAGCAGAGAGGACTGCAGAAAGAGCGGAGCAAAGCTGGTGATCATAAACAGCAGAGAGAAACAGGTGCGGGAAAGAGAGAACATGGAGTTTTCTCCTCTTTGGAGATGGTGGTGAATTGCAGAATGAGATTTTGGGATTGGGTGGCACAGAGGGTAGAGGTGCCACCTGATATCATGAAGCCTTGTCTTGATTCCCAGTCAGGGCAGTCAATGGTCCAACCTGAGAAGTCTGCATGTTATATTACATTACTTTCATTTGGCAGATGCTTTAAGCCAAAGCAACTTACAATATGAGGAAACACTCGTGTTCCAGGACAATGTGAGAACCAGGGGAGAGTTCTAAGAGCTATAATCTTTACGCAGGCAGCAGTGCAAGAAGATAGGTGCATCAGGAGAGGAGGTGCTTTCTGTCTCCAAGAAGTCAGGCAGACGCTGCCAATTGTGCCAAAATGACTTGGGGTATCAAATTAATGTGTTAATTTTGATCAGTTAATCACAGAAAAAATAAGGCATAAAAAATTTTACATTGATTAATCGCACCGCGTGACTTTAACCTGGTCAGGTGTTCTGTTGAAACATGCTACCCATCGAGATGTGCTACCATGCCCTTTTTCAATGTGCAGTTCCGCAGTCTTGGGATTCAGTGCCAAGAACATAAATCTGTGCTCCCTCGGGACACTTGCAGCTGCATAAACTTCAAAGCAGCATTTTTACACAGAGTAGCATGAATCGTCAGAACACCCTGCTTCACAGTATTTTCTCGAATTACAGTATGCATATTATTTGCCTATTTGTCATCATTATCAGTCCTAAACTGACTGTATAAACTGTGTAAGCTTCAAGGTAGCATTTTTCGATAGGCATGAATCGATAGACTAAATTTTTTTAATTCCGGGATGGCGTGGCCACGTCCAGATGCCTTCCTGACCGCTCCACACAGACTGTGCTCTTTTTTAGTTTTTTATTTATATATTGTTTTGCTTCATTTTTCCAAATTCAGCTGGTTTAATAGTTTATGATAGCAGAACGCTTCTCAACATCAGTAACTAAAAAAACAAGTAATTTTGGACACTTTTCAACCTAACCCGTTGTGGCTGACAGAGATACTGCATGGCTCAGAAAACAACAATGAATGTGACGCCCGCCCAAGGTGCAGAACAAAGAAACGCCGGGGGACCTGTGCTGGCATCCGAAACAGGCTGAGACAGCAAGCGCACTGGGCACCACTGCCTAGTATCCTGCTGGCTAATGTACAGTCACTGGAGAACAAGATGGATGAGGGCCAGAGTTACTTTCCAACGAGATATGAGGGATTATAACATTCTGTGTTTCACTGAAACATGGCTGACCCCCACCGTGCCGGACTGTGTTGTAACTCTGACTCATTCTCAGTGTTCCACATGGATAGGACGGTAGAGTCGAACAAAACCAAAGGTGGAGGAGTGTGTTTCATGGTCCATAGAAAGTGGTGTGATGCCAGGAGCGTTTCTACTCTTTCCAGCAGCTGCTCGCCTCATTTGGAATACCTAAGCATTAAGTGTTGCCCGTCCTACCTACCCCGCGAGATCACCTCAGTCATCAACACAGCGGTCTACATCCCATGCGGACACAAGTATTGCTTTGTCTGAACTACATGATGTGCTGAGTGCATTTCAACCACAGCGCCATTTTCCTCATTCCTCAGTATAGGCAGAATATATGTAGAGATGAGGTAGTCACGAGGGAGGTGAAAGGCTGGTCTGCCAGGCAGCTAGTGCTAACTACAACCTGACAATGGAGGACGGTGACATCATCAGCAAGGACCACGTGATCAGCCTCACAGAGCAAGACATCCTAGTGGCACTGAGGAGAGTTAACACCAGGAAAGCGGCGGGACCAGACGGCATCACTGGCCATCTGCTGCATTGCTGTGCTGACCAGCTAGCAGGGGTGTTCACTTCCATGTTCAACGAGTTCCTGGCAAAGTCTGTGGTCCCCACGTGCTTCAAAAGATCCACCATTGTACCCGTGACCAAGAACAACAAGCCCTCATGCCTGAACGACTACTGGCCAGTTGCACTGACCTCAGTGGTAATGAAGGTGTTCGAGAGGCTACTAAAGAACATCGTCTCCTCCTCCATCCCAAGCACCACAGACCCACTCCAGTTCGCCTACCAACAGATCCACAGATGACGCCATCTCCCACATCCCGCACACCACTCTCAGCCATGTGGACAAGAAACAGGGTAACTATGTGAAATTGCTATTTGCAGACTACAATGTTCAACAAAATAGTGGCAGGTAGACTGTTCACAAAGCTGAGGGATCTAGGACTCAACAGGTGTGTCTCTGACAGCATCACCACCAATACTGGAGCACCACAGGGGTGCATACTCTCGCCACTGCTGTACTCCCTCTACACTTCTCACTGTGTGGCCACGCATGGCTCCAACACCATTATGAAGTTTGCTGATGACAGTGGTGTTTGGCCTGACATGGACTTCTCACATTCAGATCCATTTCAAAAAGGCTAGGCAGCGCCTGTACCATCTCCGACAACTTAGGAAGTTCGGGGTCTCTCCAGTGATCCTCAGGACTTTTTGTTCAGGCGCGGTGGAAAGCATTCCCACACAGAACATCACATCCAGGTATGGGAATAGCTGTGTTCAGGACTGAAAAGCTTTTCAGAGAGTGAGTGCTGCTGCAGGTCTGTTCATCCTTCCCTACAAGTCATTTACACCAGGAGAAGTTGGTCCAGAGCAGTTTGAACATTAAAGGACTCGTCCCACGTCCCACCCCAGAAACGGACTGTTTCAACTTCTGCAATTAGGCAGAAGGTTCCGCACCATCAGGGCCAAAACAGAGAGACTCAAGAGGAGCTTCTATCCTCAGGCAATTCAAGTGCTGAATCAGAACATGCCCCCACTCCCCTCATAGCATTACCATAAGGGACTGTAATAGGACCTCATATCATATTCATTGTCATATTCCAGAACATTCACTGTCATATTCCATATCATATCGGATTTATTATTACATCACATGCTGCTACACTGTACATGCTGCTTATCTGGTCACTCTGTTAAATTACTGTGTTTACACTTCTCTGGTCACTGTTTTACATTACTGTTTACATTACTCTGATCACTCTGTTTACATTACACTACATTACTCTGGTCACTCTGTTCCAATTACTCTGTTTACATTACTCTGCTCGCATTGCTCTGGTTTACATTGCTGTGCTAATATGGCACAATGCACTTTATCATTCCATTTGCACATTGCACATATTGCTGCTACATTTATTCAAATACATATAAAAATGTCACACTCCTGTTGTGCTCAGGCAGGACACGCAAAGGCAGAACTCCATACTATTGGTTTCTTTATTCACAGTGCTCAAACTAACAAAAACCTGGCACAAGGGCCGATAAGTTTACACTACTTATGGTGCTCCTCGTTTAAGTTATTTATTTTTAGATCTGTGATTTAGAAAATGTCAGATTTGTGTTTAAAATTTATAATTGTACTTATATTTATACTTATATCTACTTGTACTCATTCCTTTACATTTTGCTTTCAAAATTCCAGATTTTTAATTTAAAATCTACTTAGTGTTTATAATGTTTGCACAGTCAAAAAGGTGTTTTGTACTTGTATGACTATGCATGTGCCAAATAAAGAATCTTGGATTTTGAATACAATATATTTTTCTCTGCTTATGCAAATAAATTTGCCTATTTCTCATCATTATCAGTGTTATAAACTGACTATCAACTGTATAAACTTCAAGGGAGCATTTTCTGATAAGGCAGTCTGAATCGATAGACTGCTGTAGCATTTTTCGACAAGGCAGCATAATTAATCAGAACAGCCGTACTTGTATGTACATTGTCTTAAACTGTACCTGTATGGACTTAGTTCTATAATTGTTTTTGCTGAACAAAACAAAAAGGCACAAGGGCCTAACAAAAGCACACTAAACAGAAGACAGATGAGGAAGGGGTCGCGTGCGGGAATGTGTGAGGGATGACAAGCCCCTGAATACACAACTCTAGGAACTTAAATACAAAACATACTCAGACATGAACCAATCATAAAACACAATCACTCAAACTAATCACTTTAACTAAACACAAGACAGCTGACAACGTGACTCCAGACACAAACATACCCCTCTATAAAAATAAGAGTCCCATAAAAATCCCAAAACAATAGCGGCCTCTACTGGCCACTGACCGAGACATAACAACTGCAATTGAACAGAGAATAAACAGTTATTAAATAAAAGAGACGTTGAAAGTCTGCAGTGTTGATCATGCATTAACTCATATGCCAAAAATAATTTACTTTTTCAAAGACTTTTACAGCAAAAATGTGTGTGATTACTTTAGACTGATAAATCAGAGAGCTTGTAATTGATTAGATTTTGTTTTTAACTGTGTGACACCCCTAAAAGTTACAGACATTTTTGTTGTAGGGCCGTCATCAGCTGATGATGGTGGCATGATGGTAGTGAATCTGCAGTAAGCTGGACTGCTTTCAGAACACTTAGGCTAAGTTATGAGTACAGGAACCCATTAACCACCCTTGACAAATCTGTGCCATACTAGACAGTTAGTGGTGACTAATAAACCAGCTGTTTGCAAAGTTATGGTGATAACACACCAAAAAAGCAATTGTTTTATGGCTGCGCTAGTTTGTCTTGTTACATTTATAAACACGGGTGAAATGAGATTATAATATCGTCAGTGTTACCACTAGGAATGTCACGTACACAGGTCACATGACACACAGAGGCAATCAGAAATGAGCATGCCACATGATAAGCCCAGGTAAGGCAGGTAGTCAATGCTCAGTCACTGATTCTTCACCTCAAACCATCCGTCTTCTCAGACCTTAGAACTGTGAGTACTCCAGTATTTTCCTTACCTTGTGTGCAAGGGAGAACGCAGGTTCCAGTGGGAATCCTTACTCTTTCAGTGAGCGTTCTCATAGCATTGTGTGGGGTCAACTGACTCTCTCATGCCACTCCGCGTTTGTGTTCATCCACTGGTGTAGCAGCTATCCTCTTTCTGTCACAATCCCTGTCTGCGGCCACTAGAGGTCGCTATAAGACTATGAACTTGCCCCCTCCTACTCACAGCTGGTTTGAGTTGACCCTTATCATGTCTGTCTGTTTATTGGTCCTCAGTTCATGCACCATTTGTATTTAAGTTATGGGAGAATTAGATTCACTTACCCTCACCTTTTTCCAGTCTTTTCCTCAGCTTCTTCTTCTTCTCCTGGTTCTGTTTAAAGTGTCTGGCCACCGAGCCTGTTCCTGTTGTTTGTTCTGTGTTGTAAATAAATCGCCTGCATATGGAAGTCTGCGCCTGTGCCTCTCATTCCCGGTCCGGACAGGACCACTACGCGACACTTTCATCCTGAAGGGAGAATCGGTATTTATAACACATTGTGTACACTGGTGAAAACAATAGGCATTTATGTTGGTTCTTTTATATCTTCCATGCTGAACTAAATCGTCTTATTAAAAGTGAGAACATTTTTTTTAACCACCATTCATCAACACTGACAGTGAGACAGAAGTTAATTATCTATTATTGGTTGTGGTGTGAGTAGAAGGCAGCTTTTGTGTGTTTATGAACAATATACAGATATGGAAAATATCCACACTTTTTAAAATCTCTCTCTCTCTCTCTCTCTTTCTCTCTTTCTCTCTCACACGCGCACATACAGAATGCCCTCTCTTTTTTCCCAAATATTCATTAAAAGATTCAGCTACATAATTTTTCACTGGCTAAGTTCACAATTTAATGAGCACTACTTTGCTGAATATTACTTTTATTGAATACTACTTGTCGGTATCCACAAGCGTTAGTACAAGATTTCGCCCAGGAACCTGCTAGTGTATGTGAATGGGCCACACAAATCGTTCCCGTACTAAAAAAAACAGATGGAGCTTTCTGGATTTGAGGTGATTTGAAGATCACTGTTAACCCAGTGTTGGCCATAGTCTCTCCCCCACATTGAGGATTTGTTTGCTGGACTGTCTGGTGGACAGAAATTCACCAAAATCAATCTGTGTCAAGCATACTTGCAAATGCAAGTTGAGGAACAGTCCAGAGACCTGCTCGCAATAACCACACACAAGGGTTTATTTCACTATTTGGCATCAAGTCAGCACCCGCCGTGTTTCAGAGAGCAACGGCTCAGATCCTGTATGGACTCACAAGGATCCAGTGTTACTTAGACGATATCTCGGTGACTGGGCCTGATGATGAGTCTCACCTTTGCAAATTTGCTGCGACCTTGCATGACTGTAAGAATTCAGAGAGACACATTTGAATTCTTTCAGCCATCAGTAGAATACCTCAGGCACATCAATGATGCCAAGGCCCTCCACAAGTCACCTTCTAAGCCCAAAGCAATTGTCGAAGCATCAGCAACTAAAAATGTCAGCCAGCTGCAATTCTTCCTTGGGACCCTAAACTACTATGGCCACTTTGTTCCTAACCTGGCATCAACACTCGAGTCCTCGAGTGTTGTTTCAAGGTCAGAAGTGAAGAGGCCAGTGTCAGTCTGCATTTCAGAAACAAAGGAGCTGCTGGTGAAGTCTGAGGTGTGACTTTGATCCTGCATTGCCAATTCAGTTGGCCTGTGATGTGTCCTTCTGTGAGGTGGAAACCACAACAGCAGTGAGACAGCACCGAAACCTTACCTCAGTAGGAGACATGATGTAGTTACTGCAGATGGGTAGCTTGTTGTGGGGGCAGAGAACAAGTTTTCAGATGAAGCTTGGAAGCGAATACATCAGCGCATCAATGGATTTTTGCTGAGCTACAACAATATTCCCAGTACAGAGATTCAGGTCAGGGGAGAATGTGTGGGCTTGAAATTACAGTAGTGGACAACAGTGGTTTCCCGCACTGGGCCAGACTCCTACATAATCAGGACTGCTGAGAATGACACCTGGAGGAGGCATGATGACTAACTGCTTCAGGGAAAAGTAGGAGAGAGTCAACAACAAGGGAAAAGTCTGCTCACAAACAACTTCCTTGTCAGCACACCTGTTGGACAGCTCCTTGTCAGGAAGGTGCAGGAGCCAAGTCGTTTCCATCAGCAGAGACTGAGACAGTGACACCAAATATGCCTGCCACTTCAGCTATTCTCGCAGCAGTGCCAGCCGGGCAGCATCAGACGGAGTGGTGCTACCCAAAACAAGATCTCCGTCCACGCCAACTCTCTGATTTGTAGATAGTTGATTGACCCCTTCTATTAGGCAGAATCCTATGGGTGTTAGCCTGGGTTTGAGGAAGTCCAAATTAATGGAATTATGTGTATGTATATATATGTAGTAATAATAATAATACATTTTATTTATATAGCACTTTACATTTTACAAGAAAATCTTAAAGTACATACAGACAGAGAAAATAACAAACTAAAATAACAGGACGTCCATGGCAAGAACCCCGTGCGCGACAGCACAGTTAG
>JBBPCX010068679.1:0-12015 GCA_037974365.1 Hydrocynus forskahlii
TATATGTGTGTGTATATATGTGTGTGTGTGTATATATATATATATATATATATGTGTGTGTGTGTGTGTGTGTGTATACATATAGTGCTGGGAAAAAGTATTTGCCCCTTCCTGATTTTTCTGCATGTTTGTCACACTTAAATGTTTTAGATTATCAAACTAATTTAAATATTAGACAAAGAAGGGGCAAGTAAACACAAAATGCTGTTTTGTGATGGTTTTATTTATCAAGGAATAAACTATCCAAACCTACATGGCCCTGTGCGAAAAAGTAATTACCCCAAAACCTAATAACTGGGTGTGCAACCCTTAGCAGCAACAACTGCAACTAATCATTTGTGATAACTGCCAGTGAGTTTTTCACATCGCTGTGGAGGAATTTTGGCTCACTTTTCTTTGCAGAATTGTTATAATTCAGCCAGATTGGAGGGTGTCCGAGTATGAACCACCTTTTTAAAGTCATTCCACAGCATTTCAATTGGATTCAAGTCTTGAATTTAACTAGGCCACTTCAAAACCCTGGGTGTGGCTATTGAAATTGCTCTCAGCTTCCCAAACAATGTGATAACCTAAGTTACTTAATGATTTTAAGGGGGGGGGTATTATTTTTTCACACACAGCCATGTAGGTTTGGATAGTCTTTGTCCTCAATAAATAAAATCGTCAGTTAAAAACAGCATATTGTGTTTACTTGGGTTATCTTTGTCTAATATTAAAAAATGTGTTTGATAATCTGAAACATTTAAGTGTGACAAACATGCAAAAAAATAAGAAATCAGGAACGGGTCAAATATTTTTTCACAGCTCTGTGTGTGTGTGTGTGTGTGTGTGTGTGTGTGTGTGTGTGTGTGTGTGTGTGTAGGTGTGTGTGTGTGTATATATACACACAAAATATATACACGTTTTACATTTGCTGATTACAGGCTAGCATGGTTGGTGCTTCGAGTTCAGATGCTTCTGCAGAAGGCAGTTTGTTTAAACACTTGAGTTTTTTGAAGAAATCGGTGTAGTTTTAGATGCAGAAAACCACATGTTTTGTTTACTTTTAGTTATGTTCTTTTCTGAGCACTTTAAAAGAGATTGTCTAAATGTTACATTTTAGGCAGACACGGTTTGTTTACATTTTGTGTTAATATTGTCTGAATAAAATGTCCATATACTGTATACCTGCACCTCGCTTTTTTCACTTTCAGCATAACATGATGTGTTGCTTAAGTGGTAAAATCTATTCTCAACCTCAGAATTGTTTTTTAATGTAACTTATGTCTGTGATTGTTCAGTGGTATGACAGATAGAAGGAGAAGATTGAATGAGTTTCAGATAGATGGACATTGTATTGAAAATGTAAAAAAAAAAAACCACAAACCCCAAACGTGATATTTAAAAAAACTCAAAAAACTAATGAATGAATGTGACCTAGTTCAATTTTTTGAGCTGTGAACTTGTTTCAAAATAAAAAAGATAAGACAGTTTGACAGGCTTAAAAGAAATTTTCTGCACCAACAACGTGATTAGAAGCTAAATTTAAGGAAATGAGGGGTGGCTCAAGACTTCTGGACAGTACTGTAAATCCTGTCTATCAAATGAAATTGAATTCCGTTTCTATTTGAGATATACACAGCAAGTTGGCTTGGGGCTCAAGTTTAACCCACTAGTCCATATTGGAGAAAAAATATTATTTTAAGAGTGATTGTTCTCAGCACTACAGTGACACTAATGAATAAATCCATAGTCTGCAATCTGGGGCTGAATCTTTGTTTCTCTTTCTTCTCTGAAATAATATCTCTTTCTTTTTCCCCCTCTATAGTCTGCTGAACAACTACATGATTTGGAATCTGGTGCAGAAGGGAGCATCTAGCCTTGACCAGCGCTTTGAGAATGCCCAGGATAAACTGCTAGAGAGTCTCTATGGAACCAAGAAGGTGAATACAGATGGCTCTGTCGAAGAGAACGTTTGTCAAGTGAATTTACGAAAGTCTCATTTAAACCTGAGACAGGCCAGCAAGCTGTTTACACTCTGAGCTGTTACTCCACAAGTATTAAAACATCTGTTTTTAGTACTCTCTCTCTTGCTCTTTCTTTGTCTTTCTTTCCTCCTCTCTCTCTCTCTCTCCTCCTCTCTCTCTCACTCTCTCTCTCTCTCTCTCTCTCTCTCTCTCTCTCTCAGTCCTGTACTCCACGCTGGCAGACATGTATTGGAAACACAGATGACACTCTGGGTTTTGCTTTGGGTGCTCTCTTCGTCAACGCCACCTTCGACAAACACAGCAAAGAGATAGTGAGTACCGCAAAGAACCAAGCAGAACCCAGAACTATTCATCTCAAGTTGTCATTGTCTCTAAACATTATTTTGTGTTGCACATTGTTTTTGTGATCCATTTACATTCCCAAGTAACTCTTGGCTGTCACTCTGTGGTCACATTTTGACTTACACCGTTGGTGTGTATGCTGTGACCCAGTTTCCTAGACTTGGATTAAGCCCAAGCCTATGTATTAATAATATTAAATTTACAATGGTAATTCGCCATTGATAGTGAGGTTTAGTCTAGACAGTCCATTTCTGAATTCAAGTATATTAAAAGGGTATTTTGCTTCAGTAGCTTGTAGTAGTTTATCATAGTATTTAGTCATTTATACAGGAATGTATATACAGTACCGTGCAAGTCTTGAGCCACCCCTCATTTTTTAATAGTTTACTTCCAAGGAGCCAGGCTTCTTTAACATGAATATTTTAACGTAGTCTTGAGGAACAGTTCTCCCGGCTTCCTGAAAGACGTTCAAATGCTCTCATTTGCAGTCCAGCTTGAGAGGAATGTTTTTTTGTTTGTTAAGCTACACAGTGATGTACACTACTGGTCAAAAGTTTTAGAACACCCCAATTTTTCCAGTTATTTATTGCAATTCAGGTCCAATGAATAGCTTGAAATGGTAGGTAGTGAACTGCCAGAGGTAAAAAAAAAAGGTAAGTTTACCCAAAACTGAAAAATAATGTACATTTCAGTATTATATACAAAATGGCCTTTTTCAGGGAACACAAAATGGGTTAACAATTTAAAGCTTTTCTGCAGCAGTGGAGGTTGATCAAGCCTTGAAAGCTGGTGCTACTAATTCCTACAGGCGTTCCACCTTTTCTGGATTACTTACAACCCCCTCTGTCTGCATAAAAGCAGTGTTGGAACACACTGTGGTACCATACCCTCGTGAGCATCAGTTGAACAGTATTGTACTGCAGAAAGTCTTTGTTGCTTCAAAAATGGCAAGAAAAAGTCCATTAACAATGTAAGAGAGACAGACCATCATAACACTTAATAATGTAGGTCTTTCCTACAGAGAAATTGCAAAGAAAGTCAAGGTGTCAGTGGGTACAGTTTCCTTCACCATTAAAAGGCACTCAGAAACTGGGGCAAACTCTGACAGACCCAAAGCCACAACTGAATCAGAGGACAAGTTTCTGAGAGTTAACAGCTTACGTGATAGGCGGCTCACGGGACAGCAGCTTCAAGCACAGCTTAATAGTGGTCGTAGTAAGCAAGTCTCAATTTCAACCGTGAAGACAAGACATCGAGCTGCAGGTTTGACAGGATGAGTTGCAGCAAAAAAGCCATTGCTAAGACGTCAGAATGGGACAAAGAGGCTTGCCTGGGCCATGAAACACTGCCATTGGATTACTGAAGACTGGAAGAAGGGATTATGGACTGATGAGTCAAAATTTGAACTCTTCGGTTCATCAGGCAGGATCTTTGTACGCCATCAAGTAGGCAAAAGGATGGTTCCACAGTGTGTGGCATCAACTGTCAAACATGGAGGAGGAAGTGTGATGGTCTATTTTGCTGGATCCATGGTCGGTGACTCGTACAGAGTGAGAGGCACCCTGAACCAAAACGGCTACCACAGCATTCTGCAGCACGATGCGCCTAATTAGTCAGGGGTTCATCCTACAGTAAGATAGTGTCCCAAAACATAAGTCCAAGCTCTGCCAGAACTAAATCAGAGAAAAGAACAAGATGGTAAGCTTGAAAACATGGAGTGGCCAGAAGTCTCCAGACTTAAACCCCACCGAGCTGCTTTAGGATGAACTGGACAGAGGAGTGAAAGCAAAGCAACGTAGAAGTGCCACACATTTATGGGAACTTCTGCAACTGATGTGGGAAGAACTTTCTGAAGAATATTTGCTTTCTATTGTAGGAAGAACGCCACGAGTGTGTTCAGCTGTTATATCTGCCAAAGGTGGCTACTTTGAGTCAAAAGCTTAGAATACATTTTGGTCTATAAATTGATTCCATGATTTCTTTTTTTAACTCCAATTGCTTATTTGTACTAAGCTTTCATTTCAGAGTGCGATGAGACGTTAAACTGCTCAATTTTTAATGAAAAACTGGAAAAATTGGGGTGTTCTAAAACTTTTGACCAGTAGTGTATGTATGAATCATTCAAGCATTACAAAGCACTTCTAACTTAAATACTGCCTGGTGCAGATGTTTCCAGATGATCAGGCTGGTGATTAGTATACTGGTGAAGCTGAATGTTGAGTGCTTGAAACACCTTTATCTTGGTGCATTTTATCTTTACGTGCCTTGCAGCCTGTTGCAAAATATTAGGTTCCATTTATTTTATTTAATCTAATCAATATGCCAAAGGACAGGCTTAAATAGTATAAAATAGTTAGTGCCTGCAAAGCAAAATATAAAGAAAGGAGGGGTGGCTCAAGGCTTTTTGCACAGTACTGTTTGCTTCAATAAAACTGTAATATTTCACATGTTATTATGGAATAGAAAGTAGGGTAAATGTACCAATTGTTAATTAATTGTAGGAGGTTTCTGGATACTTTTGCACATAAATCATATGTGTATTATTTACTACTGTAGTAGATACTGTTTGTGTACCCATCAGTTTCTGTGGTCACTTTACATTAGAGATTCTTTAAATTATCCTTATTTCAAATTTATCCTGGATCAGCTTTCTGAAGCTGGAGGAATTTTGCAATTGTTTATTCCATACAGGCTGAAGGCATGATCAACGAGATCAGAACTGCTTTTAAAGATGCGCTGGATGCCCTGAGCTGGATGGACAAACAAACACGACAAGCTGCGAAGGACAAGGTGTGAGAGCCAAAGCTCAAAAAGCTACTGCTGGGTTAAGAAATCATACAAATGCTTTTTAACCACTAAAATATGACTCCTGATCATGTGGATATCACCCTTCTTTCTTCGTTAAGGCTGATGCCATCTATGACATGATCGGTTATCCAGACTTCATCCTGGACCCCAAGGAGCTTGATGATGTTTACGATGGGGTAAGTCATTCTCGACTTGCAGAATGTTCAAAGTAACCCCTTTCTTATGCCTGGTGTACATTATATGATTTTGGGCTTTCCCAAACAAAAGATCTTGAAACAATCACGGTGTCTTCTTTGGTCCTGGCTCCTAAATGGTGGTCCTACGTCATACTGTGAGAGTTCAAGGACGGCCGTTATCACAGCAACCAAAGACAGCCTGTGATTATTTTCTGAATCGTCAGAAATTAGGATGACCATCTCATAGTGTGTGTGCTGCTATAACTTTCAATAACATTCAATTCAATTCAGTTTTATTTAAACTGCGCTCTTTACAACCAAGTTGTCACAAAGCAGCTTTACAAAGTCCAGGTCCAAGCCCCTAATGAGCAAGCCAAAGGCGACAAAGGCGAGGAAAAACTCTCTAAGCTGGAAGAAGAAACTGCGGGAGGAATCAAGACTCAAAAGGGGAGGCCATCCTCTTCTGGTCAAACCGGAGGGAAAGAAAAAGAGTCTCTGTTGAGATACCTGACAAATAAAGGCCTTTGTGAATGAAAATATCGACAGATTGGTCATCTATGGCTAACAGAATTGGTACAGTTAGGAGTCAATAAGCGTAGCTGGGAGTCTCCAGCCCATAACCGCAGGAACAGGAACAACAATCACCACTGGAGATTAAACACCAGTTGCCCTTGGATAGGGGAAGAGCATGTGCGGAGTCAAAGCAGCTGAACCAGTCGAGGACGTCTTGGCATGGGACACCATTGATTGCAGACTCGGGCAGGTGACGGTCTGGGGTCCCAGTGGCGATCGGTCAAGCTTGAAAAGAATGGAGAACAGAGTTAGTTCTGCTTAAATTTAGATTTATAACTGTAGGAAGTGCACGTTGAGACTCCGGCATAACTCTCTATAGCAGCCTAGCTACAAAGAGCACCCTGAGACACCAGCGCACCTCCACTCCACCGTCCACAAAATTAAGTGAACAAGAGAAGTGTTGGGGCAACAGCACCAGCATTCCAGTTTACTTTAATTCTCTGTGCCTGCCACCACCCAGCTCTACACCCTTCATCTAACAGGAAAAATTAAGCACAAAAAGCCTGATTAAACAAGTAGATTTTCAGCCTGGACCTAAAAACCGAGACTGTGTCTGAGTCCTGAACAGTATTTGGAGGGGTGTTCTAAAACTGGTGGTTTGAGCAAAAATGAACAATGAAAACAATCTTCCCCCTGCTGAGTGTTTCATAATTCTGGGGATGAGCAAACCGTCAGCACTTTGAGAACTGAATGAGCGCGAAAGTTCATAGTAAGAAATAAGCTGACGGAGGTATTCACGTGCTAGGCCGTTCAAGGCTTTATATATCAATAGTAGAATTTTATAGTCAATGCGAAATTTGATCAGAAGCCAATGAAGTCTTAATAATATTGGACTAATGTGGTTGAATTTCCTGGTTCTAGTGAGGACTCCAGCTGCCGAAATCTGGACTAGTTTATTTGGGTTCTAATAATCGAGTCTAGAGGTAATAAAGGCATGGACTAATTTTTCTGCATCATGGAGGGATAATGCACTTCTTAACTTAATATTTCATAGATGAAGGAAAGCTATTTTGGTAACAGTACTTAGATGTGCGTCGAATGAAAGATCGTTAGTGACACTGAGATTTTTTACACTAGACATTGTAGAAGCTGAGGAACTGGCAAGATAAAGCATTAGACCTGACAATTTGTTTCTAGCAGCTTTTGGACCTAGAAGAAGGAGCTCTGCTTTGTCTGTATTGAGCAAGGGCAAGTTGTGTGACGTCTTCTAAATCTTTAATGCAGTCCGCAATCTTATTTGATCTCTGTTGGAGGGTGCTGAGGATTCTCCGTTAACTCTTACAAACTGATAGCAGTCAGTCAGGTAAGATCTAAACCAGGATAGGGCTGTTCCGGTGACTCCGACCAGGTTTTCTAGTCTATCTAGTGGTCAGTGGTGTCGAATGCCATAATAAGGTCAAGGAGAATTAACAAAGAGACAAATCCTTTGTCAGCGAACAGTAAAAGATATTTTCTATCTTGACTAAGGCTGTTTCTGTGCTGTGATGAGGCCAGATTGGAATTTTTCATATGTATGGTTCCTATGTTGTAACGAACATAGGACTTTTTCTAAAACCTTAGATAGAAATTGTATATTAGAAATAGGTAAATAACATGAGAGCTCTCATGGATTAAGAATCGTTTTTTTTTTTTTAACCGAGGATTGATAACCGCTAGTTTAAAGGTTTTTGGTAGGTAACCAATACTGAGGTGTTTAGTACTGATAGGAGAGGTCTCATAATGACTGGTAGGACTTCTGTAGGCAGGCTTGTACGAGTATCATCGAGTGTACAGGTAGAAGATTTTGAAGAGAGTAATAATTGCAGAGAGTTCTGCTTGTCGGACTGGGTTAAAAGTAATGTGGCCCCTTATAGTCACGCGTGAATACACCACAGCACACAGTGTGAACATTGTGAATTTTTTCTGTGCATTTAACCCATGAAGCAGTGGGCTGCCACCAATGAATGGCACCTGGGGAGCAATGTGTGGGGAGGGTATCTTGCTCAAGGGTACATCAGGTGATGACACTAGCAGCTGGGATTCGAGCCCATGACACTCTGATCACAGGGGCAAAGCCCTAAACACTCAGCCAAACCAGCTGCCCCAAGATGCTAGTCTCTCAACTTCGAATTTTGAATGTACACTGTGACTGCTTAATCAGGCAGCAAATGTGGAGAAGTCAAATTTCTAGTTTGAATTTCTTGTCTAATCATTTCTAATTTATTAGAAAAAAAATCCATAAAATACTCACTACTATAGTTTGCAGGCACCTGTGGTTCTGCTTCTCCCTGGTTCCAAGTTAGTTAAAAAATTGTACTAAACAGAAACCTGGGTGTTTTTTTTTCATTAGCTTCTATGAGGGACGATAAAGAGGCTGAGTATGCTGTGGTAAGTGCTCTGTTGTAGTCTCTAAGGCTTTTCTTCCAGATGGAGTAGAAAGATTCAAATATGGCTGATCGCCATTTAAGCTCAAATCTTCGAACAGTTTGCTTTAAGGCACGTGTTTGATCTTTATACCAGGGAGCGAGCTTTTTCTGTCTTGACTCTTTTCTATCTTAGAGGTGCTATGTAATCAAGTGAGGATCGAAGAGGGTTCTCAAAGCATTCAGTTAGGTTATCCTAGTCTGCAGGACAGGATGAAGTAACAAATGGGACTGATAAATGGGAGGTTTTCAATAAAACTATCAGCTGCAGCGGATGTTATTGTACGACTAATACGAAAGCAGGGAGATGTGCTTACATTAGCTTTTAGATGAAGTTCATATGAAATGAGGTAGTGATCTGAGATTACTGTGGACTGAGGAAGAATAGCTATCTTATCCACTTTAACACCAAGAGTCAAGATTAAATCAAGCGTGTGACCACAGCTGAGTAGAACCAGGTACATGTTGGGTAAAGCCGACCATATCTAGAATTTGAAGCAAATGCAGATTTCAGAGGATCCTGTTCTTTTTCAAAGTGAATATTAAAATGACCAACAATTATTTTAACGCCGTCTGCTGCTAAATAAGTAGACCTTCATGCACACCATCGTACATATACACACGTCATACCCAAGTTTATTAGATACGTGACGCACAGTTTGATTTGTAATGATCTAATAAGATTGCTGATATTGCACAATCTGTAGAAGGCATTAAACACACAGTTGAAGCTCCTGAGAATTTACTTTTAAAAAAAGTGCAAAGGTATCATAGTCATTGTAGACTCCCTGTGTTTCCAGTACGAAGTGTTGGAAGATAACTTCTTCCAGAACATGCTCAACTTCTACAACTTTTCAGCGCGGGTGATGGCAGACCAGCTCCGCAAACCTCCGAACAAAGACCAGTGAGTTTCACACGCTCGCATGAGGACAAAGTCAGACTGGAAATGCAGCCTTGCTTCATCTGATTGTGTTTTCTATCACTGTTAATTCTACAGATGGAGCATGACACCACCCACTGTAAATGCGTATTACATGCCCACCAAGAACGGCATTGTTTTTCCTGCTGGAATTCTGCAAGCTCCCTTCTATGCCCGGGACCATCCAAAGTGTGTTTGTGTGTGTGTCTTTATATGTGTGTTTTGTTTGTGTGTTGGTGGTTTTTGTTGCTAAATAAGTAACTAATTCTGTGCCTTTGTGAGTTGTAACAAGCATGTCCTGATGGAGTGTGTTTTGTTTAACAGAGCGCTTAACTTTGGAGGCATTGGTGTGGTCATGGGACATGAGCTCACTCATGCTTTTGATGATCAGGGTATGTCAGGGCCTGTGCACACATCAATATAGGGTTCTTTGGAACCCTGTGGATGCCATAGAAAAATATGTCTGGTTCCTTAAAGTAGAAGTCTTACCATTATTTTTGATAGAATATGTACAGGTTGTTTCTGACGTTTCTTCTTTCCTTATACAGGCCGAGAATATGATAAGGATGGAAATCTAAGACCATGGTGGCAGAATTCTTCAGTAGAGGCATTTAAGAATCGCACTGAATGCATGGTGGACCAGTACTCTCAATACACCATCAATGGAGAACACATAAATGGAAAACAAACCCTGGGAGAGAACATCGCAGACAATGGAGGCCTAAAGGCTGCCTATCATGCAAGTTATAGTCTGTTTTATATAAAGTCAGGAATGGGGCTGCACGATATTAAGAAAACATGCGATATGCGATAATGTTGTTGAGGATTGCGATGGTGATATCACATGCGATAAGTAAGTAAAAACTTAGCCTTTATAGTGTTAATGTTTTTCTGCTTTGGATTTGCTAGTAACATAGACTCCAGACACTGACTAGTCTATGCAGAAAACAAATGAAATGCAATATTTCCTTTCCAACATGTTTTTTTTTTTTTAAGAATTTACTTAAACAGAGCATTTTAATGCCTCCTATAAAACATTTGAACCATTGAACATTGATGCAAAAAATCTAAAAATAATTTTTTAATAATATTAATAATCTTAAATAAATGTAAACATAAATTATAAAACGGGGATAGAAATTTGGCATATGTACCTTTAATAATGAGCACTACAGCTGTGCAGCCAGTGTAAAAAACAAGTTACTCTCATTTATCACCATTCAGATCTGCTTTTCTTAGACATTCATTTGAACAGATATTAGATTAGACCTGAAACTGCATTTATTCGTGTTAATACTGAGTGTATGAGCGGGTCAGTTCAGGCCACAGCTGATACTCTTTAATGTTTGGAGCTCAGAAGGTGGGGTTAAAATGCAGCAAATGTTTATTAAAAGTGTTTAGCATGGTCCTAAGAATATTTTTAGCTTACAAACTACTAATAAAGGTAAAAAAATAAAGCTGAGCCGTTAGGGCTCCCAGGGGCAGTTAGCGGCTAGGCTAACTACAGCCCGTCCAGCCGCCTCTCTCTAATCCGGCCGCCACGACAACAGAGACCAAGGCAAGAACCAGTTCTAGATTGGGCACCAGCCCAGCACCGGCACCGCGGCGGTGGAAACGAGCTGCTATAGCGGACTCCTTGTGTCAGTTAGAACCAAAAATAGCCTTGCAGGCGAATCTGAATCGCTCAGAGTGCGGGTTACCGCTGCCGAAGCACATTGGCCAAGTCAGTGAATCTGCCGGTTAAGTTCCAATACTGACTAAAGTGACTCACACACCGGGATCAGTTTAGTGAGTGACTCAGAGGGAGCCGAATCCTTAAAAGGATCTGAGGATTACAGCTCTACTCTCCATGTGCTTAGCACTCGCTTCTACTAGGGGGCGGGTATAAGGCAGTAGGACTCCATCTGATTGGCCAAATGTGTTGATATGAAGAGCTTTAGAAAAACACCATTTATCGCAGTTCAGTCAGTCTTTTGCGATATGTTTATCTCACATGTTGATATCGCGATGACGGTAAATTTACGATATATCGTGCAGCCCTAGTCAGGAACTATTGGAGAGCCTTGTGATGTAATTAATTTACAATTGTTTGTGTGTGTGCGGGCGGGTGTGTGTGTATGTATGTATGTGTGTGAATATATATATGTATATATATATATTTCCATACATTTAAGTGCTAAATTATTAAGAAAAATAGAATTCACTAATTTTGTAACATAAATATTAATGTAAATTCAGCCACATTTCCATATAAAATATAACTATAAATGTTTTGGTACTGTGGAGAGAAACACAAAGAAAGTGCATCTTGGGACGGAGGTTTGAAAGTAGCCAATCCGAGAACGCTATTTATTTCTCCTTGCTGCTGATTGGCTGCTGCCCTTTGAAAATTTTCACCGTGGAGCATCTCAAGTGTTCTTGTGTTCTTCCTACAGCCCTGTATTTTTATTACTGTAAATTAAATTAATTTATTACTGTATTTACCTGCTTATACCAAAGAAAATGACAGTGCATACCAAAGAAAATGCCTGTGCATAAACTACAGTAAAGTCTATACAGGGGTAATGTCGATATTTTGCATTCTAGCACTGAAGGAGTTCAGTGTAAACTGTACAGTACAAATACGGGTTTACCTTTACATTTTCTTTCAGGGTAATAAGCTGAGTTTAAAATGAAATTAAAGTGTTTTGGAAGCATATCTGGGGGCATATTTAGGGTTTACGCTATAAAAATAGGCATTTTTAGGCATTTTTTTAGCACATCACTGTGTTTTTTTCACTATACTTGGAACATCACCTAATTTTAACAGGGACAGTCAGTACTGAACA